>JAODVP010093857.1:0-11579 GCA_025400035.1 Tetradonia laticeps
TGACCACTTTATTTTCATCTTTTTAGATACACTCATAATAACGTTGTTTTTAGATTTTTTAAATCTATCTAATATAATTTTAATATCTATGAGCGCCTATAAGTTCTTAAAGCAGAACAGCTGTAGGTCAGTTGGCCACTGACGATTTAAAAAGTTATAGATAATCATAGTTATTAATTTACCACAGGTACTGGTCCAAATTTGGGTAATCGACTTTAATTTATTTAAGCGGCAAATGTTTCAAGCCCTTTCTTATTATTGTAATACAATTGTAATCCCATGCCATCGTTTTCGAAAAGTCGTTTTGTGTTTTGCTGCTCTTCAAACCTTTATGTACCCCTTATGTACACTTTGCATCATAAATATTAATCTTTTATATACATATTTGACTTTGATTGAATATGTTGCTTTGTGGGAAAGAGTTCTATTGCATAGAAACAAAAATTTTGGACTTTAACGAACATCTAAAATAATATTTAGATTTATCGCACTTTTTATGTTTTAGTACCGGGTGGTGACTTGACGGAAGCACCATAGTATCCACAGTATCCAGCTAAAATTCTGAATCTGTTGAGTCTCTACCAGAATTGCAGAACCTTGTTGATCATGATTTTAGTATATAATTCAGAAAGTTCTGGTGTTCAAAATATTCCATTACATAGGTGAAGGTTCAAAGAATTCATTACGCGCAATTAGAATGCAAAGTCAGCGTGATATGTGGTATAACAAGGAACTCTTTCTCTATCTCTCTCATAATTTTCCCGTACCACGAAATTTGCAAACCGAATTTCCGAAAACATATAACGTTAAAGTTATAATGATAGCTCTCGTCAAAACTCGCCTATAAAATATTTGTTTAAAATAATGACAGTGACTATTATACGGTGTTAGAATGGAAAAAAATAACAAACATTTTACGGCACGCAATGCAAATCTTTAGATTTACCATAAACGAAAGGAATTTGGTAAGTATGTAATTTCATAATCTGCATTAGATTAATTACAGAAGTACACAGCGGTTTTTGAAAATATTTATTCTTATAGAGTTGGTGAACATTTGAAGCAAAATTTTTATTGTGTACTCCTTGTACTTCTGTAGGATTACTAAATTATCATTTAGAGCTAAAATTTAAGTTTCATCGTTCGAGTTGCGTACCGCCACTGTAAAACCTAGTGTTAAACCGCTACATCCGCACTTAAATTGTGCAACTGGATACTTAAAAGATCTAAGAATTCTTTACGATAAATAAGAATCGGGACACATCTTTTGCTATATATTGAGGTTTGCAACTGGCATACAGTGACGTGAATACGTCTATAAAATTGAAATATAAGGAGGTAATCAATGTAACTAAGTCAAGTGATACAGTTTTAAAATATAAATCAGCAGTTCTCATTAAAATCTAACAAATCTTTACAAAGCATTAGTTTAAAATAATGACAGAGCCCAAGTATGAAATGAATTTGGGTAGTAATTTCTTAATCTGCCTCTCTTTAGCATTAAGGATTTTAACTCAATAATTGTTCGAGTTATTCTGCTTATACAGGGTGAGTCAGAACTGCACCAACAAACTACCAGAGGTTGATCAGGGATGTTTTCTGAGTATATTGATACACCTTATGGTCTCCGATATTTCATTACGAAGTTATTGGACTTTCATGTTGTATAGAATTGTGACAAAGAGAATATTTTTGGAAGCAGAACTCGAGCGGCAAACTTTCAGCGATTGATCAGGATTGTTCCCTGATTATTTTGATATCAGGAACATGTGGTATCCAGTTCCTTCTTCCGCAGTTATTTCAATGTATTGTTGAGCAAAATTGCACTAAGGAGAATTTACATGCAATACGTGAATAAACCAGAACTCGGCCCACTCACTTTCAGAGTTTGGTTAGGAATGTACCACGAGAAATTTGATATTAGGAACGCATGGTCTCAGGCGACTCTTTACTGCGTTATTACAATTTCTTTTAGGGTAAAATTGTGCAATTACAGGACAACAAAGTCGAATAACTCCACAAGGAACTATCGGACACTATATATTCCTTATACCAAAATACTCAGAAAACATCCCTGATCACTCTAGAATCTTGTTGGTAGAGTTCTGACACGAATTCAGTTAGAAAATTGTAACTTACTGAATTTCCCCCATGCATCTCTTGGGAATGAAGGATTTTAAAGCTACAAGTTATGTTTTGTGCAGAATTACTGAAAATTTGGATCCCAATTTAAAAAAGGTGACTTTTGTAAGTTAACAAAATTACTATAAATTTATTCTTAAAAAAGTAATATTGCGTATACCAACAATATGTCCAAGCCATCATCATGTGTTGTATGCGAAAATTGTGTGCACATGTCTCACACAGTTACAACTTAAGTTACTAACTTAATATAACAGGCAAAAAAATATCGATTTAGCTCTTTGGATAAAATGTGGTATTGTTTTGATCCCAACGCATTTTCTTTACTAAGAAAACCGACGGTGTAGTATTCTAACTTACGAACTATTATGTATATTGTATTATGTATTGGAAGGGGGATGTAGTCTTGGAAACGATTGGATCAATGTGTGTAGTAGTAAATGTCCAGTTCCAAGTTTGATGGTTTTATTCAAAAACGACCGATTTCGACCCAAGTTTGAAATGACCCGTTTTTCAGGTTTAAATGTTTTACTTGATCGATCAAAGTCGATCTCACTATGTCGACTGAGATCATTTTTTGAATAAAACCATCAAATTTGTAACTGGACATTTACTACTGCATACATATATTGTATTAGTTTTCGTGTTTTAATTTTATGTATTTGACTCAATAGCTCTGGCTGAAACCTTAGCTGACCCTAACCCGCACTCACCTGCCTTATGCGTGCGCAGAACACGGTATCTAGCTTCAAACACTGCATCATATGCTACATCTGGAGATTGATATAGAAAGGTACAAATCCATACTCGAGGTTTTTCAGGCTTGTCCCTTATTATTAACACACTGCTCAAGCGAATTACCCTTTATTACTAAAGAGAATAATAATATTATTTCTAGTAGTGGCCGGAGAGTTGGATAGTAGATTGTAGATTTTATAATGGATTAATTAATAATAATAAAATTAGTCAATATTGTTTTTGAAATGAAATTCAATTTTTAGGTAAAGTAATTTTTGGAACGTAAGTGAGTGGGTTACATAAAGTGGATTTCGCGTCCAAATATTATTTAGTGTTAATTAAACTGTAAAGAAAAATTATTGTTAGGGCGATCGACCGGACATCGATAGGTTCCAGCTCGAATCTGGATTAGCGCTAATTTTTCTTTACAGTTTAATTAACACTAAATAATATTTGGACGAGAAATCTACTTTATGTAACCCACTCACTTACGTTCCAAAAATTAAATTGAATTTCATTTCGAAAAACAATATTGCAAACACAAATTCCCCGGCAGGCGCGCTCGCGGTGTTAGTGATTCAGATTAATATATCCAAAACTGCGAGTGGTTAGTTCTGTGTATTATTGAAACTGTAAAGTGAAAGAGGCACTGATGGTCTAATTGGTAGGGCGATCGACCGGACATCGATAGGTTCCAGCTTGAACCTGGCGCTAATTAGCGGATTAGCTCTAATTTTTCTTTACAGTTTAATTAACACTAAACAATATTTGGACGCGAAATCTACTTTATGTAATCCACCCAATAGGGCAATAAAGCGACGTCCACTATCTTCAAAAATTAGATGTAGGTACAACGGTACAACGGGATAAGATGGGCTGTGATCAGTCGATGTATCTTCTATTTCCTCTATTGAATGTTTTAAATATACTTGGATGTCATAAAGTTTTAAAGGGACCTATAATAATTGCAGCATTTATTGATTACAAATCAACAATAAATGTATAGGTTTTAATCAATATTTTAATTTGCAAATAAGTACTTACGATATTATTTCAGCCACGGTAAATGCCGCTCCTCTACATATTACATTGCGTTTTTGAAATTAAAGAGCGATCTCCGAATATCGTATAACATTTGATAAGTGTGATTAAGGTATATATACCTAACGGTTAGGTGTGAGATAGGAAAAACAATGGCAAAACTATTTAACGGAAAAATAAATAAGCTCAACCTGTGCGCCTCAAGCACGGAACTGCTTAAGGGACATGTATTGGTTAGGGCGTACCGCATTGCACATGCAAAATATTCTGGATGCCATAAAGTGGAAGAATTCAATGACGCCGAACTGAACAATTGCGAATTTATTATTTAAAAAGGAACTGGTCCAAATATGAACTGTGGGGCGAATGTGTGGGCGAATTCGGGTGGCAAACTTTCTAAGCCCTTTCTTAGTGCTGATAAGGAGAGTGTATTTCACCCGAAGTTCACAGCTCAACGTATTCTTATCGAAATAACCGATTTGTATAGTGCACTTTTTCAAAAGATTTGCAGGTAATACTCTGTTTATTGTAATTATATTATTAATCTTTTATATGTTTAACCTGGATTCAATATGTGGCCTATTGGGGAAGGATTGATTGCTATCGAAGTTTAAACTTTATTTCATTGATGGTCTCAATTTGAGCTACGATGTAGGATCCAAGCTGCGTCAAAGTCGGTGCTTGACTAATTTTTTCATATCTTGGACATTAACGAGCATCCATGACAACTAGTTAATTATAGTTTCATTTAGCCCTACATAATGAAATAGCTCAACAGCGGAATGTAAAGAATGAGAATGAATTTGCGATTATTGTAAATAAATATCAAAATGTATGTTAACATTTTTCGATTCACTTTTTTATATTGACTGCAGATTGTCCAATAAACGATTCTAGCGATGTAAGGTTATTTTGTTATTTTTTTAAATGATTTTGAGAATGATTTAGCACCTAGCTCAAATTCAAACAGGTCAATTTTTGTAATTTCACATTAAAAAATTAAATACTAATTTATTTAGACTAATGCCTCGTATGCTTACAGTAGGTTCGTAATCGCTCTTAGAAGCCATCAACATCTGTTTCATGCGAAAATTGGAGTTTCAGAAACTTCATAAAAATAATAGGGATACATTTTTTATTTTGATACTACTAGGCCTTTCAACATAAATTTGTAAACAATAGAATAGTGCAATCATTAACTTTTTTACAACAGCTGATAAATTTCCCATGCAAATTTAAGCCCTTAGATGTTATGACTATTCATTCATATTATTTCTTAATATCATGATATAAACTCGTGTTCTATCGTTTTCTTAACATTGGGGTAAGATTGCATAGACATTCTCATGGCTGTAAGAATGTGACACAGTGAGTTGCGTTATTGTACGCTTAATAAATTTATTCCTTAAAAACATCAGTACCTTTTCAAACCAGACTTATTGGTTTTGCAAAAAAAAAATTCATTGATTTCCTTTACATTTCATCATACCTGTACGTTTTTGAAAAAAGCGTTATTTTTTATTTTATTGTTTGGTGAAAATATAAAAATGTTTATATGATGAAGAGCGACATATAAAGTAACTACTTTGTTCTGATAAATAATTTGCAAACACCTGTCTACTCAGCCCAGCTCATTGTAAATACACAGTATAATTATTTAACATTATAATTATGAAATTTCATATTCCAATATTATTTTAGGTTCAAATGATTAATGAAAAGATATCGTACGACTGGAATGTTAAAATCAGTTCCAAAACTACTTTCAATCTTAATATAATTATTTAACTTAGGCAATTTTTCTTTGGTTTATTTTGCATCAAACATTCGAACCTTTTACATATTTTCGTTTCACTCTATCTTTACCTTCACACACACAACCCTCCTCAGACCATTTTCACCCTTTTTCCGCCTTCGGTTGACGTAATTCGCACACGGTTTAAGCTTGCGGAGGGATGCACACTTTGAAAAATGGTTTAAACCACTTTTATCTCCAAATATGCAATTTCTCTAAGCGGAGCGGAGCAAGTTAAAAAGGGATTTCAGGGACGTGACTCAACGTAGCATGTCGCTGTTAAATGAAACGTTGTGCGGCGACGGCAGCGGTAGCTGCCGCCTCCACCGTCATCGCCGTAGGCAAGCAAACACACTTTTCGGGAATACGAAAATACGCATTCACGTGTGCGGCCGCCAACGGTGAAAAAGGGGAAGCATAGGACATGTGCGGGGCACATTGGGACCCAGGAGGCACGTGCTCACATTCACCCACCCTTAACAAACAGCATTTTTAATTATTCCGGAAATCTTCAAATATTTCAGAGGCAAAAACTACAGTAATACAGGATAATGTAGAGTAAAGAGAGTAGAGATAAATAGTGTAGGTATCGAATTCCAAGTAGGAAAAGAAAAAGAGTTAAAAACTGGCGTAAAAGTTGAAATGCGACACAGCACTATCGCAATGGACGCACTTAATGCACCGTGAAACTGATGTGAAAACTTTTCACGAATGCTAACGCTTTGGAAAGAAACGAGAAGAAAATTTCACTGGACTACTGAAAAAGATATAAAAAAAGTACTTAGGTTCGAAGTAAGCCATTGTAAGGAATAACTTAAAATATAGATACGAGCGCATAGCAATAATTTTAAAATATAAAAACATTTTTTACAAATGCAGGTAAAAGTTACTCATGATGACATATTTTAATTTGTGCTAAGTAAACAAAATATTTTCGACAGCAAATTTTATATCCGGAATTTTTAGAATTCCAAATGTTTTCCCTAGACGTCAAATCCTTGAACAAAAAATGAAATGAAAGGACGCAAGCAAACAGGACGCAAGAATAATCCTTGAAAATACCCCCACACCCTGCTGTACTCTCACATCCAGCCGCGACTGTAACAACCAGCGTCCAGCGCCGCCGTTATCCTTGTTTATCCTAGAAAAATATTTCCCGCGCGCCTCCCACCAACGCCAAGCTCGCAGAAAGGTTCGGCACTAGAGGGAAAACTAGCGGCGCTCGCACAATGTACATTCGCTGCATTCGTACATTTTTCACGTCGTTCGGCGCGTTTCCACCCTCGCATCGACCCGATGGCGCCGTCCTCGTTCGGCGCGCGCGCCTGCCGCCGCCGAGGACGCTGGGCTATGGCGCGATAGGGAGCACTATCTATAAATATCGTATTCTATGCTGTGCCATGCTATACTAAAACATACACCGACACACTGCCAGCTGCATGTGCAGGGAAAACACGCACATAGATAGATGGTGCAGGAGGTTGAAGAGATGGTTATCCTTGTTTGTCAACCAGTGGATACAGCAAGAACTAGGCACCGAGTGCTCTCTGTCTGACGGCTAAAGGGTTGGTGTTCGCGTTGCGTGTTCTGTTCTTGTTCAGCTGCAGAGCTGTCAGTATGATGTTGTTCTTGTTGGAGCAGCACGCCACGAATTAAAGGGGATGTTTGCTTCACTGCCAGCAGGATTCAAGCAGGATGTATTCGAACTATGTTCCCCGAGCTGAAATGAAAACTGGAAACTGACGAAATCATTTCGTAGTATATAGTAATTTTTAAATTCGGATAATTTGGTTCCAAGGACAACTTCGCAACTCCTACAATGAATATTATTACAAACAAGTAATTTTGTGTATAAAGCAGTTTATAAACAAAATCACTATTTCCAATTTGTTTATAAAATGTGCAAACCGATAAGTTGGTTGAATCGACTCTTGTTTGTCTAGTTGTGATCGCTTATTTAACGAATCGCATTGATTTGCATTTCCACGCTTTTGCGTCGGTGGCATTGCGGAATTAATTCGACAAGTAAACAACCGTCCGGCGTGCCGAGCATGTTTATGTGCGCGTGCATAGACACAACCTGCACTGGCTTGTATATGCTGCGGGATTTTTTTCTCCTCTGTTTGTTTGATTGCGTCCTGTTTGCGCTTTATGCGGCGTTTTTGCGCGAGGATGCACCCACCGCAAGCGGCGATCCGTCGATAATTCGTTTATTGCCATCGCAACGAGACTTGTGCGCAAAAAGTCACTTTCACAAAAGAATGCACTGCATAACTCCATCTATCCACAACCCATCCACTGTTTGATTAAAGTGAATGTGAGATTTAGCGATTTTTGCATTCGCTGTGTTTGTTTTCATCTACTTACTTGAATTCCCGCTTTGTTTTTCCCTTGGGCAACAGGTTAAAAACAAAATCCTCTTATGCAACTTTTCATTCCAACAGAGTCGCGCGAGGTGACTCTCTGACTCGCATCAGCATTAACCATCCACTCGTCGAATTGGTCGTGTTTACCGCATGTACGAGGATTCTCCGCGGCGTGGGCGGCGAACGAGATAGAAAGATAAGTGGAAGCGATTGCGGTAATGACGCAAACTCCTCCGCCACCGCGAGAATCGCGATTCACACAGAGTCCTCGAGCATGCGAACAAGAAGAGGCCACTCCACGTCCCTCAAGAAGTTAAGATCTTACCTAATTTTCGTCGTCAACAACTACAACGTGTTTGAAATAGCAGCCTTAGCTTGGTAACTAGACCAGGACTCGTAGTACTAGTGGGGCTAGTAGATAGTAGTTACGTAGTTAAAAGTTTTAATTATTTTTGCAGTTATTCTTGTTATTACCTTCATAAAAGACAGGAATATGTCGTCGCTATCTGAGTAGAAACATCACATATAATATAAAATGCGTAAAACGCATAATATGTTGAAGATGTACAGAGTAAAGTAAGATACGCGTGGAATTGTGGAATTGCAGATTCGAATGGTTGGAATCTCCGAGGACGAAGTAGATTTCTAGCAGATAAACTTATACTAAAGACTAAAGACTCCAGCCTCAAGCCTCTAGAAGACTAAAGACGCAAGACTCATAAGAGACAAACCTCAAAACTCCAGACAAAGTCAAACTGAAGAAAGAGACAGAAACTCGCGATAAAAACTCATCTGCACTTCTCCTCTTTGAACTGCTTCTTCTAACGAGTGGAGTTGTGAAGTACGGCTGCCTATACCTATACCCAACCAGTTTTAATCAAAGAATTGTCAAGATAACACAATGAGAAATATTTAATATATGCCAGTCAGCCACTCGACATATTTTCTATATATCTCCTAATAGAAATCAACAAAAAGTTGACTATCAAAAAGATATTTCCCCGAAATGTAAATAAAATATAATGAAGCATATAAACTCCACTATCCGGCATCTGATCTCATCTAAAGATGCTCAAGCAACTGAGTTGAAAGTAAGTTGAAAGTAAGAAAAGTAAGAATATGAAACGGGGTTTCATGAGAATTAGGCTTTACTGATGAGTAGGTAGTCGTCGCTAGTGTAGCGTTAATTAAAATATTCCAACGCGCAAATGAGCAAACCGTCAAAAAATATCAGATGACTTATGATGATTGATGGGAACGACGTAGGTTGAGCCTTAGGGGGTCAAGCATAGGCCTACTAAGTCGATCACCTGAGTATTATTACCTGTATGGTAAATGAAGACATTACTGCTGTAATATTGGTAATGTTTAGTAATTTTAGTAGAAACTTAACCTCTAGACTTGAATTTGTGCAGCAGAAACTATATATAACCCTACAATCTACAAGTAGAAAATGTTCGGTAGAGTAGATTTAGGAAGATTTATATAAATACTTACGAAAGAAGCATCCAAAAAATATTCGTAATGAGAAATCGAATGAACTTTTTATTATTACTTGCTTGCAATCCATAACTCATCTGTGTTTCACTAGTTATGTTTTGGGAACATTTTTTATGTAATGTAGACCAGATTGAGCATTAGGAGTTCAAGCATAGACCCAACACATCGATCAGCTTTAACACAGTACTACTATAATACATATTAATAAATTTAGTATCCCCCACAAAAGCAAAGCTGAACATATTTAAGATATCTTTAATAATATATTTATGTCAAATGTTCAGAAGATGAAAGTACCTTGACGTCTGCTTCAAGTGTACATTTTGTGTATTTTTTATTCTTAACTTACCGTCTTCAACCTTTTTCTTTTTGAGCCAAAATAATGGCGCAACCTTTAGTTTTGGACCATTTTTGTTTAAAAACATTTTAACTGAGTATGGCGATTGGTTTTACAAAGTTCACATCGGATTTCTGATTCTATACTAATCTGCGAGAACCACTCGATTGTGTTTCGTTCCTTGACGACTTGAGATCACACATCAATCAATACCACATTTCTTCAATCAAGTCATTGGAACTTTGAACGTCTTACACAAGTAAATTGGTACGGTATATAATATTGAAAATGAATTTTCATTTCATTTCAAAATTCACTTCTTAAACTCTAGTGGCTCACCAAACCTCGTAGCTGCAAAATCATAGTTTTGGAATGTACAGCATTTTGCCTTTTTAACTACGACATGCAGGTAATCGTAATTTTGAAAAGTATTATGTCAGTATATTATTACACTTTCTTTAATTTAAACACCTAGACGTTCAAAAACGTGCTATTGTCTTTTTTTTTGTACTTTTTATTTGTTATTTAATCACATACGAAATGCTTGGTATAGATAATGGATAATGTAACGTAAATAAATGCAGTGGCACCTACAATTTTACAACCAAGTAAAAAGATGCACAGTGGGGAAGATTTAGGAAGACTTTGTGAATTATTTTACTTTGTGATTTTAATTGTTTCATAAGAAGATAGTACTTTGAATTCTTCCTCGATTGTTCATACGTTAAAAAAAACGAGGGCAATGAGAAGTCCCCAGTTAAACTTTTTTTTATTACAGAAAGTTGACTATTCTGTAGAGTAATAGTGCGTCACTAAATTTGCGATTAACAAAATTAAAATTTCAAGCGATCTGAACTCACGCACTATTATTATATGTACCTGTACATATCACGTGCCTTTTGAATACATATTACGTTTTTTTGAAAATGGTTATTTTTCGTAAACGTCTAATATTAGAAAGGACCTAGTCTCTAGACTTGAATTTGTGATGCAGCATCTACAACTTTACAATCTGCAAGTAAAACGATGTATAATACTACTTAAAAATTAAGAAAATTTTTTTGTAAATATTTATGGCCAACGAATAGGTGAAAGAAACTTTACCTCTTCCTCCAATGATCACGCATAAGAAATCGGTTTGGCTGTATCATAGACAAAGCTGTAATTACGTAAATACGTCTTTTCATTTTAAGATCTTTGTACTTACCTTCACTATCACTATTTGAACCTAAAGTTTTCTTTACTGTCGACAGATTTTGATAACACCTGACGATTAAAACTTAAACGTGCATCGAAGCGTTCTGAATTAAAATATACGCTAATTTTAAGATTAATAATAATTATATATTAATGTTAAAATATACACCACTCTACTTCGTGTGATGCTTCCCGGTTCTCGTTTATCATAACAAATTCTTTGAACCTTTAGCTATCCACAGCTATTCACTATAAAACTTAACTTTTAGCTAGATATTTTAGCAAAAATCCGTGTTTTTATTATGTAACAGCACGCAGTATAACTCGAAAAAGTTTTGATAGTTAGAGTAAAACGGGGGAACTTCGGACGCCTTTCGTAAAATATTCGTCACTTCTTTGTTTTAAGTCTTTTTTTAGAATAACTAGTTTAACCATCTGACTACATCATATAAAAATTTCAGAT
>JAODVP010093868.1:0-11576 GCA_025400035.1 Tetradonia laticeps
TGAACCCAGTTGCCAAATAAGGCCAATATGCGAGATTTTATTTTTTGTATTTTTTACCCAAAAATGTGTTTTTATTATTAATAGTTATTACGTTATACATTACAGTTAATACGAATCAAGTTTTCGTGCATTATTTTACCAAGTAAAATGTTTATAATCAAAAGAACACTAAGGTGGCCTTATTTGGAATCGGTACCTTAATAGTGAAGTAGTGTTTTATATCAAGCACGAACTTGACACTTTTTACAACATTGTTTTCGTTGAGATAGACGTACTCACATGAAAAGTTCTAAATCCAAACAATTAAAATACGAACTCATTATCAATGTGCAGAATTCCGTTTGTTATCAACTGATATGATATTCAAGTAGGAAGATGTCAACACTGAATGTAAGTGCAGCACATAACTGCACAGAGCGTCGCAGAACTAATCTTGTATTCCATTAGGCTAACCGCATTCACGGCGTTAGGTCCCATCCGATACGATTAAGCCTCGAGCACTATGCGCGCGGTGGCGTTATTACAGCAGGAATTCCACCCGACGCAATCCAAAACTCAAACGATACTCATGAGGGATCGGAATCGCAAGATGCAACACACAAACCACCAGACAAAGGACGCGTCTTCTCGTCTTGGCGAATAAACTGAGTCAATACCGATAATGCTAAGCGCATTGAATCGCACACATACAAATGCGGAAAATTGGAAAATTCTGCATTTCCTCCGGAAATATTTGAGGTTTCAATCCCCATACCTCGAATGCATTGGGGTGTAGGTAAATAGACAGATTTGCTATTTGCCAAGACGCGCGGGGAAAGATGCGATCGAAAATTGAACCTTAACGTCTGACCAACCCTGCCAACTGCTGGAAATGCAGGAATATCGGATTTCCCAGACATGTGTCCCTGTGCGTGAGTAAGTGTAACTATGTGTGCGTTATAATGTCAGGCAATCGTAAAATCAAATATCAAATCTTCAATCGTCAATCCTCAATATTCTCCGGGTATTCGAAAGCACTACGTAAAATGTCATTAAAAAGTCAATAAAAGACAATTATTCGAAATGTCAAGTCATTCCTTATTTATGCATTGACAGCGCCTGAATTTCTGCACCCACTGCAGTGAAGAAAGACGGAGCAGTTGCAGCCGTTTCCAATTGTGTCTCATTTACTTTTCATTCACGTTCAAAGCCAAAGAGTCACTCACAATAGCGTGATTGATTAGTTTACCTCGATCCTTCTCATGATGAAAGGAAGTATCTAACAAGTAAAAGTATTGCACGTTGGGCGTTCGAATAAGAAGAAAACAAAGCATATTGGAGTGTACTTTTTCTGTGTTCACTTTTACTTTTGGATTCGATTGGAAAACTTTCAAGTCTTCGATAGAATACAAACGCATTAAAGTTTACAAAGTTACAATCGGAAAAATCTGCTTAATTGCATTTCGGGAATTTAATTCTGTAAGGAACAGATGTTTTCAATTGAAAATATTTTTGTATGTATTGAATTGAAACTTGGTATTAAACAAGTTAGATGAAAACAGGCTGTTATGGAATAGTATCCCATAATTTTGACGTTTTAAATTCATGTTTAGTAGATACACATAAAAATTTAAACATTGTCAGCCTCTTTGCAATAATTGTCTTTCTCTCTCTATTGATCAATCACATTCGAGTGCATTCGTGCGTCATTACAGATGCGATGCATCTGCAGCCAAGCGCAAACAGACTTTTTCGTTCTTTGCACCAGCAGGCGCTGAATGAACGCCAGTCGGTTGATTTTGCCAGCTCCCGCAGTATTAGCGCATCGCAATCGCAGTTCTGCAAGCAGGTAGCTGGAAAATGGAGGAAGTCTGCGCTCAGTTGATACGAAAATCGCCAGCTAAACTCGCGCGCAATCGCAACTTGCGTCGAGGCTGACAAAGAGTCTAAAAAGCAGCGGTATAATCCCCTACATTGTCGGGGATTTACAGAAACGCAAATATTAAATTTCCAACTGATACCATTCTGTCGAAATCTCTGCAGCGCATGATTGCAAACCCCAAGCAAACTAAAAGGACAAAAATGCGCCGCCAAATTAATCAATCTCTCTCCCCGCGCCTGCGAAAGTTGGGACAAGCCTTGCGTTTCAAAGCGAATTGAATTTGAATCAATAAGAGAATAATCGCCGGCGCATTTCTATCAGGCCATGAATCTGTCAACTCTATCACTGCATTCGCAGCGAGGATTCGTTTTAACGATGGAAATGAGTCGTGATTGTGACGTCCTGTGCGTCCGTTGCCGCCGCCTTGCTCGGATAGACATCCCGGATATCGCAATCAGCCCGTTCTAATAGAAGCTCCGAGACCTGGCCCAAAGGGGCTACGACCGCGGTCCCTCTGTACGAATCAAGCACTATCCGGAGCAACACACAACGTCCACTCACAACGTGCAGCAGTCTATACAATCCATTTTGAAAAATTGATCATTAGGTATTCCAAGGACACGTGCGAGGAGAATACTCCTTAGGCGGTCGTGAATTGTGATGAATAGATTCATTTTCGAAGCGTGATGCAGCGTTTTGCAACTTCCAGTTGCCTCAGACGAAACTGATCTTTGAGTTAGCTTCCCTAGGTACCTACATTCAGTAGCAATGTAAGTTGAGGACGGTTACTCGGAAAATAGTTAAGATTGCACGATGGTGGTGGGCAAGAGACGTGAAGAAGGAAGAAAGATTGCATGGCGTGCGGATTGGAAGCTGCCGGCCACCCAGTCAGTCGTTCCGGCTGCATGCCCTCCAGGGGCTTGAGTTGTGGTATGAAAACGAGCAGAAAATGTAAGCAGGCTTAATCTAGTATATAATTACAGAGTATAATAACATTTTAACCAAGTTATTAAAGAAAATACAAATTGTGTGAGAAATTAAAAAGTTTATATAGACTAAACTAACAAAGTAATTTGATGTAGAAACTCAAAGTCATACACATAGTGTGGATATATAGAAATATTTTAATTAGAAAGCTTGTAACATTTATTAGATAGATAAGAATGAAGTTTATGTGACTATGGTGTTGAGTGAAGAAGAAACTCAAATGCGCATGCGCAGACAGCTGAGACACTGAAATCGAAAATTAGATATGCATCTCCAGTATATGTATATGTACGCTCACATCACTCGAAAATTAAAGTGAAGCCATTGATGTCAGTTAAAATTACCTTCTCAGATACTCCTAAATTGAGTTGTTTGTATTGTCTCGAGTGGGTAGTGTTACTTAAGGAAGGCGTCTTAACTTAAGCTTTAAACAATTCCACCACTCAACATACTCAATACACTTAACACATAAGAAATTTATTGCTATTAAGCCTACCTAAGATTTCAAACAAATACTAGCATTTCAGATAAAAACTTTCAACTGCAATTGTAAAATAAGTTCTTGATCACGATTTAATTAAATTAGTCGGGTTTTTCTTTGACTTTAAAACAAAACTCTTCAATCGCCACTCAGTGAACTTCTATATATTTTTATTATTGTTTTTAAAAAATGACTTAATCGCTGATTGACTCCTATTTTGGGTGAGAGAATAAAAAGGTTGACGGGCCCTGCTTTATAGCATAAAGTCTCGATATTTTGGGTCTTAACACAGGCCAACACAATGAGAACAACAATAGACCACTTAAATTCACTCAAATATACTGACTTTTAGTATTTGATTCACCCGGAATTATTGAGATCTGCAAATGATTTTTCTTTTTAATAAAGTTATTTAGAAGGAAAGTAGCCCAAAATGACGATTTTGAGTGTTTTTTCAAACGCTATGTTTTTTCTTCCGTTCACCTGAGTAGTTGGGAAAAATTGTTCAGTAGGCGATTGATCATGTGTGTGCAGAATTGGAAAGACTTCTGAGTCAAATTGCGATAATTAGAAAATAATTTATAAAAAGTTGTAATTTCGTACTTATGGAGACTGATCAAAACTACACTTTTTACTATTTATTTTACAGATATTGCTATAACATTCAGAATTCGCTCCAATTTCGTATACGTGTTCAATCGCCTACTGAACACCTTTGAATTTTTTCAACGCACTGAGGTCAACGGATCAGGAGATGCAGTGCTTGAAAAACCGTTTTCAAAATCAGCATTTTGGCAATTTTCACCGGATCTGAATTCAGGTGATAAATTGACATCAAGTACATGTCACCTCGTGTGGTAATTTCCTGTTGACTTGTGATAATTAGACGAAAACAAAAGCAATTCTCCTCCTTCTTAACCCTGTAAAGGCACACAGGGGTCAACGACGTAAGATTTACAATAAAAAGTTGGTGTAGAAATCTGAAAATTTTTCTGCTTTTCATTGTTGAATGCGTGAGCGTGCATTGTTAATATTAAGATTGTGTTCGAATTACTAATGATCAAATTATAAATCTATGATAGCTCAAACGCTAGAGCCCTACAGCGACGATGTAGTCGTCTGCGGTTCGTTTCCCAGTCACAGGACATCTTTTCATTAAAACATTTGAACCCAATTGATATTGGAGTATGAAATTTCATCAATTATAATGTTATACAATTGCATACGCATTATGAAAATAAAATTTTGAAAATAGGATTTTCATTAAAATAGTCGTGTTACTTGTCCCTCCGTGAACACCCTGTATAACCAATCCTAATGCGTATGTCCTCACATGTGTAACCGCCATCGCCAGCATCATGACCAGATGAAGATATCCAATTTAAAAAAGCGCAGTAAATTACCAAGTGTTGTGTACCGCGTTGGGCTTAAGTGCGTCGCATTAACCACCCGACACACAGCCACACACGAAAGGAGGAGGCGATGGCATTCCGATGGCACTGCAATAAATCTAAACGCGTGTTGTTTTTGGAGATTAAGTAACCGACGTAGTTGTCAAAGGGCGTGCACCGACCGAGCGATCAGTTGTGGAACGTCTTCTTTAAATTGAAAATGTTTTTTGCATTGTTTTACATCCACAAAACGTTTTCACTGTACTTTACATGTGAGTGAATCCAGTGAATAATTTATTGATGATGTTGAAACTCACAAAGCGTGGTTTGATAGGCGATAACGGTTGAATTAATTGCAATCAGCTGCGCGTATGGCGATCTAGGCTGGGAATTATCAAGTGATAAGTGATAACTGGGCCACTTCGTAGTTGAACATCAACTGACGCTACATATTACTAAATGTTACACGTTAGATGTCATGAATACGCATTGATAGTCAACCATGAATAATTCCAATTCAAGTGTCGCCATCTATAGGAACCTAGTCAAAGCGATGATGCTACTTGTACATAATTAACCTAAATATCATCTAATAATCTAATTGAATATTCGTATTTGAATACTGTTAATGCAATTTCTCTCACAATGCTTTTTCTATTTCTTGTGTGTCTTTACTTAACTGATAAACTCCAATTGACACATTAAACTTTCTATTTACATACAATTTGCACTCAATCAACGGAATGTTTGGTGTTGCCATCACTCAACATTCATCACTCAGCAGTGTTGTGATGTACACAACGAAATTGCATTTACTCTTCATACGCGCTGAAATTCCGTAACAAAGATTAAACTCCAAACAAAGATTTAACTCCCAATAAAGATTTCGCCGCTGCTACCGTTTTAGACAGTCCAAAATTGAGTGAATTGTGAGTGAATTGAATTAAGTTTTTGATTGTTCGTAACATTGTCTGTAAGTTACTTCATCCTCTACTGCTGATTGTCCACATGGGAACAAAGAATCAACGCGATTGCACCGACAATGGCTGATACGACGAATTCTTTCCTTTCAGCGATATCCGCAACACATCACAATCTGCGTACCTTCATTCTTCTCCTTTCTGTGCGACTATTTACCAATTCTGTCGAAATCCTGATCTATTAATGCGTCTAGGATTTGCTGCTGTCATCAGAAATTCGAGTTAATCAAAGCTCCTAACGAGCTGGATTGAAATTTCTAGAACTCATAATTTGCAAAAGGAGAAATAGGAATATTAAATGTAATCAATAACGCTATTCTTTAATTTCTTGATCAAAGCGGAATAATGCTCGTGGACAAAATGAGCAGAACCTTCAAACAACCACTATAAAATTTTAAAGGTGTGTTTCCATTCATTGCGTTCTTCTATACATTATAATAGGAGAAGATTTCGCATCTTGTGCGATTTTACGATCGGTAAGGATGTTTACGAGCGGTTATGAAAAATTCATATCGTTTAAAGGACGCTAAAAGTGCTGATTACTTGTAATAACGATAATCACCCAGATGAATGATGGCAATATTCGATATACGAGTTTTACGCGATTAATAAATTGTTATTACTCCCAATAAATATATTAATGGCTATGGTTTTTTAAAATTAAATCCTTCATGTCTATTTAATCCTATAATGTGTCGGGAGGTGAAGTAACGTTTCATTAAAGAAATTTCTGGGTAAAATATAACTTACATACACATTTATTTTAGTTCATTATATATGTAGGAAATTTAAGAAAGTTTCGACTTATATAATACAAGTTGCAATTGAAAAGATTGTGCAAACTGGGACTCGAATTTTTTACCTGCTAATGACACTTTTCAATTACCTTAGAATTGTCGCCAACAAGTTACAATACAATACTATACTATACCATGAGCATTATGGTTTAGAGGCGCATTGAAATTCTCTCTTCAGTTGACAACTTCTTACCTTATAAAGAACGCTAACAATCACAATCCACATCAATCAATTGAGGTATGCAATTATAGAAAAATCTAAAAAAAAGTTTGTGATAAACGGAACTCGAACACGGCTTCTCATTAGTATCGTAAAAAATTTACGATGTACGTTTTACAATTCCTGGAGCAAAATATGTGAATTTCATTTCACATAAAAAAAAACTAAATAACCTAAACAGGTACGTTTCTTAACCTAAAATTGGGATAAACAGGTTGAAAGAAAATCCTTTATGGCTTGTAAGTTGTTGTTTACTACAATGCACAGTAAACTGTATTTCCTGGCAGTAAAATGCACTTTAAATTTTGTAAAACCTATTTCAACATGCCAGGTTCGAGTGCCGGTTACAAATAGGTTTGCTCAATGGGATCAGGAAAAATATTATTTTACACTGACACCTGTATATTGCTGTATCTTTTGTTTCCTTCACCAGAGAACTCGGATAAAATTAATTTCGCAACTTCCTACCCGGTAGCAGACACTAACAATCACAATCCACATCGATCAGTCGAGGTATACGAAACCTATTATAATACGCGACAATCAATGCCTTGCAGCAAATAGCAGGTTGGCAGGCAGTCGTACGCAGCAGCCGATCGAGTGGCACGCCGCACTAACCATAATTAGTCATTAATCATATAACGGCCTTTATTAAATTACTGGCCATTGATGCATTAACACCAGCGGGCGCCGGTGCACGCAGCGAAGTTATGACCGGTGCATGGCGCGCGCAGCTCTCGCATTTGATGCGCGCCGGCGATGGATATTGATGAGCCAAGCGCAAATGCACACTGATCGTAAATACGTGTCGGCGTCGGGCTGTTGTAGCTCTTGTTAATACGCAAATGGATGAAATGGATTTGCACAGCGAGATTATCTGCCTTTCACACGACGCGCATTATTTTAACCAATAGAAACAAAAGAGGTGATACACTGAATCTTTTATTCCACCTCAGTAAAGTGGACATTCCGGGGCGAGGGGGAAAGATATTCAGTGTATTAACAATGGATCAGTTGAATTTGATTAGTCTCCATACCAAAATATAATCCGATTAACCGTTTGCATGAGAACGCCGACAATATGTGCATTATCCCTCAATTAATATGTAAAGCAACTCTAGATGATACACGGGATTGGATGCACACGAGTAAATTTAATAGGCAACTTGTATGTCATTTGACCGGCTGGAGGGGATTTTCAAATGGAAATTTCAGGTCAATCACTAATGAAAACACATTTTTCGTGTGTATATTAATTTCAATAAATTTTCAATCTTTTTTTTTCTTGTCTGCGGTTGATTAGTTTTTTTTTTTTAATTAACAAAATTTATATTCAAAACAAAAGTTTATATGTATGGGTTTATAAGCATTTTTTCGAAAGAAAATGATTTAAAGGTAAAATTCCTGATATGTATTAACAAAATTAAATTTTGGAAAACCTACGTTGCAGATATTACACTCTGTTCATTTCAAGGGAACGACTGAAACGCGCCTGATCATCCAAAATGATTTAGATTCAGAAAAATGTGTAGAATATTTTGTGAAAAAATTAGATCCAGATATGACTCCATTTCTTCAGAATTAATTAATGAAAAGTATGTGCTTTATATGAAGAATTATATGAGACTGACGCGCCTGCATATTCAGGTGAAGCGTACGATACGAGACCGAACCCGGTCTGTTAATTTACGTGACAACTTAATTGTTTTCTGGAGCACCTCGCTCACTAGCGTTAAAAATACTTTTCAAGAAATATAAAATAGTAAATAAATGCAAAGAAATTATTGAGATATTGCTAAGATATGTTACGAATTATTTTGTAATTATATTATCGAATCAAATTTGCTACGTTAATACACAAGGCATTGTAATGGGGAACAACCAGTAGAAAGCGGAAGTAAAAAGTATCCCCATATCCTGAAAACAGTTTTATGATCTCTGCTAATTTTAAGGAAACGCTATTAAGAACACTAAAAACAATCTCGGATAAATTCTAGAAAACAAACTGTGTGAAACCAAAACATTGAGTTACTGTCAGTTGAGGTCATTTTAATGTATAAAGTTTTCACGTCTGTTAGTTCTATTTCAGTCCACTAGGAGACGAATTGGCGTCGCGAGCATGTGCACGTTGAACGACGCAATTTCACACTTAATTTAATGAAGGTGCAAATTATTCATGCGCTGTGCGAAACGACACGTGCATTCGTCTCGTGTGCCACGAGCTGCCGCGTCGGTTCCGCCATATGCGCGCCGCTTGCAAATACTTTAGCGACTACACAACTCTACACGCATTACTTACAAGAAACTGCATTACCAACATCAACATCGCCAACATCATCAACATCATCAACGTTTGAACTCATCTAGGCGTTTAGGATCATTCAGGAGTTTCATTAAGCTATAACTGCATATGTTACTACTTCCTTTATACTTCAGAATTAGTTGATTGAGAGGTTTGGTAGTCAAGCCCACAAAATATATAATATGTAAGTATAAACTCTATTAAGGATATCAGCAAAATAGTAGTAGTAGTAGTAGGAAACTATATGAAATTATTTTTAATTTCCAACTGACAGATCACACCTGGTCCTGACACCCTAAATCCTCGTCCATCTTCCAATAAACGCTACACATTTATAAAGCGCTAGTATACCCTATATCAAGATATGAACTAGGAGAGCCTAACAAGACTTATTGTCCCGCACGAGCCGCGATAGCCTCCCAGCGAGCCGGCATTCAATTTCCAACACGTCCAAACTATCTTCTCTGCGGTGGAAGCTGGAGCCACCTTTTCGGATACAGCGATGCCCACAGATGGCCACGCAGCGCACGCACTGATTCCGATAACAGAAAACACAATGCGATTGTTATGCGCACAAAAAGATGCGAACGTGTCGAGATAAATTCTATAATGCACCGCAGGAAATGACCAAAAAGGGATGAAGCTCCTACACAATTGGAAACCATGCGGGATGTTCCATGTCCATGCCATTTGTGTGAATAAATCCGAGTGCGTATGTATCAGCACGGTGAATTCAATTCTGGGTAGGTACTTAATTGGTTTACTTAATAATTATATCTACTTCATCCAGGTTAATTACAACTTATTATACTAAATAATGAAATTAATTAAGCGAATTCCATCCACATCTTTAATTACCTACGTCTCCACAACTCTACATCTCCGCAGCTCAACGTCGTAACATCTCAACATCTAGGTAATTGTGGGTAATTAGGGTAATTATCAAGGTCCAATGTGGAGTAGGGTAAACTCACTAGTCTACTGGTTTAACAAGCGGCTGCAGTGACCGTATACACGAGAGCAACAGAAGATTATAATCGATTGAATATAAAGGTCTCAATTGAATGTATGTTGTTGTTTTTTTAAGTTAGTATATATTACATATAACGTTACAGTGAGAATATAACCTTTTACAAAATGTTAACTTTATTTATTTTCCAAACACGACTAGATTACTGATAATTTTTCTGCAATGTGGTAAAATTTTACTTTTGTTCTTATTGTTAGACATAAAATAAACTGCTACTTATAGTGACTAGTGGTCCATATCTATTTGAAGATTAAATCAACAAGACTGTAACAACCTTTAATTAAATACAATTTATTCTGGGACAATAAAATTTTTCTCTGGAAGGCTTTATTAAACATGTGTGTATTAAAGAGTATAAAAAATTTTATTTGGGGAAACTCCTCTGTCATCATAAAATTCCTCGGCTTTTCCGTGATTTCCAGATCTTTTTTCCCACACTGCATGAGTTTTTAATGAATTTCATTCGGTCGGTTTTGGTATTTCAAAAAAAGTGCAGCTTTAACAAAATCCCTGGCATGTTAAAAATTAACGCAACGAATTTTTCTCCTATTACACAAATTGAACAATGATTTTAGGTCTTGAAAGAAAATATGGATTTTGTTATAAACTCTTACTTAACAAACCAACGTTCGTTTGGACAGACTGAACAATGTTCTTTTGCTAGCCCCATGCTTGGGCAGTTCCTATTCTTTTCCGGATGAGGATTTTTGCACTTTCACAATGGTTTGTGTGAAACGAATATTGAAAGAATAATTAATTAGTAAGGGTTAATCTATTACATACAATATTATGTGTTCTTTTGAATTTTTCAAAACGAATCCCTTTTTCTATTACACCTCTTAGGAGGTAAAATTTCACTTTTATTCCTGTACAGAAAAATTGAGATTTATAATTTTCCCAAAATATAACTAATTTCAAATAGAGAAGAAAATGGCTTGTTATTTTTTAGGTAGTATTCTTAAATTTCTAAAATCGGATATATTTTTTTACAATTTTACCTTCGGTAGTGCAATAGATATGTAGTGAAATTTAATTTTCGCCCAGAATTTCCAAAGATGAATACTTACACACTGTGCCAACCTGGAGTCCGTTAATCTACGCAGCATGAAAATTTTAATTGAGAGAGGTTAAAATATGTAGAATATTGACAAAAAGAGTGCCGGTTTCTGCAGAATAAATTAATGAAAATAACATTACTTGTTTGTTTGCTATTTATCTGGACTCTCGCTCGACGGAAGAATTGACTTGTTGATTTATTTGACAGGTCGAAAAGCCTTTGATGCAAGCAACTAAAGCCGCTCCGATTAAAATTGCATAGAGGCCCATGTAGCAGGTAGCGTGTGTTTTAATACTTTAGTACTTTTGGTATTACATATAAAAAAATACAATTTATTACCTTCCCAATTGATTGCCGTACTATTCTATGCAAAACAATCATATTTCCATTAATTTATTCTGCAAAAATCAGGTGAAGTTTTGCGCTGCACTCTTTTTGTAGCAATTCTACATATTTTTAACTCTCTGAAT
>JAODVP010093923.1:17762-29964 GCA_025400035.1 Tetradonia laticeps
GAATTAATGCGGAAGGCAGAGATGGCGGTGATTCCTCGTTCGAGGGACTCTAAGGTAACTAAAGCTTGTGCTTGTGACTTTGATGAATTAATGCGGAAGGCAGAGATGGCGGTGATTCCTCGTTCGAGGGACTCTAAGGACTCTAAGGACTCTAAGGGTGCCAAAAAGTCTTCGCATGCGCGGCAAGCACGTGTGAACAAAGATGGCTGGCTCTGTAATTGTGATGGACAGTGTAAATGTCTGAAATGTGCTTTCATCCGTCCGGAAGACAAAGATAAAATGGAATGCAGTTGTACTGATGGTTGTGTTTGTCCTAAATGTGAATTCTTAGACAAGAAGAAGGATGGTAAAAGACATAGTCGTAAGGATGACCCGCGAAGGCGACAGAGAGGTGGTAGATCCAGTGATTCCAGTATGGATCGCTCGAGGTCTGCGCGGAAGGGCAAACATGGCGGGGATAGTAGTAGATCTAGTGATTCTAGTTTGGAGCGTGGTAGTCAACGGAATAAGAGGCGAGGTGAACAGACAGGTGCTGGGGCCTGTAATGATATGACTTGTTTGGACATACCTTCGGGGGCTGCTGGTCCACCTAAAGGTACCGAGTAAGTGTGCCATGTCCTCTAACAAAACTTGCTGACGTTCCTGTTTTCTATAAGGTGAAGATATGCCTGCAGTACAGGCAGGTGCTGTGGCCTGTAATGATATGACTTGTATGGACATACCTTCGGGGGCTGCTGGTCCACCTAAAGGTACCGAGTAAGTGTGCCATGTCCTCTAACAAAACTTGCTGACGTTCCTGTTTTCTATAAGGTGAAGATATGCCTGCAGTACCTTCGGAACCAAAAGAGGTGAGCCATGGTGATACATTATCAATTGAAGCGGAGGGCCCAGCAACCATAGAAGAGGTTGAAGAAAAGATTCCGGATGAGTGGGATTCCCACGTACCACCTGAAGCAGAAATTGGAGACGTTGAGGTCCAACCTAGTGAAGTATCAGAAAAACCCTCGGAAGCACCTCCGGATACATGGGATGCCCATGGAAGCCATCATTCCGTACCACCCGAAGCAGAAATTGAAGTCGAGGCCTCACCTACTATTGAAATATCAGAAAAACCCTCAGAAGCACCTCTGGACACATGGGATGCCCATGGAAGCCATCATTCCGTACCACCCGAAGCAGAAATTGAAGTCGAGGCCTCACCTACTATTGAAATATCAGAAAAACCCTCAGAAGCACCTCCGGACACATGGGATGCCCATGGAAGCCATCATTCCGTACCGCCCGAAGCAGAAATTGAAGTCGAGGCCCCACCTACTATTGAACTAACAGAAAAGCCCTCGGAAGGAGTTCCGGATACATGGGATGCCCATGGAAGCCATCATTCCATACCACCTGAAGCAGAAGTTAAGGTGGAACCTGTGGAGGTCCCAACTGCTCCACCTTCAGAACAACCAAGCAAACATACAGAAGGACCTGATGATTGGGATGCTCATGGAAGCCATCATTCCGTACCACCTGAAGCTGAAGTGGAGGTCGAGGCACCACCTGCTATTCAACTATCAGAGAAACCTTCCGAAGTACCGGGGGATACATGGGATGCCCATGGAAGCCATCATTCTGTACCAGTAGAAGCAGAAATACAGGATGAACCAGTGAAGATACCAACTGCTGAACCTTCAGATCAACCTAGTAAACATACAGAAGGACCTGATGATTGGGATGCCCATAGAAGCCATCATTCCATACCACCTGAAGCTGAAGTGGAGGTCGAGGCACCACCTGCTATTCAACTATCAGAGAAACCTTCCGAAGCACCTGCGGATACATGGGATGCCCATGGAAGCCATCATTCTATACCCGTAGAAGCGGAAGTTACGGATGAACCAGTGAAGGTCCCAACTGCTGAACCTTCCGAGCTACCTACAGAAGGACCTGATGATTATTACCTTGACAGGAGTCATCAAACTATACCAGTAGAAGAAAGTACTATACCATCAGCAATATCGTCTGTATCTAAAATTGCTGATATATCTGATCGCGTTAGTGACAAAGAAGAAGAATTCGAAGATATTCCAAGCACTCATATATCTCTACAAGCAGAAGTTGTTAAAGAAACTCCCAAATCAAGTATAAAGTCATCCAAGACGACAATAATTGAAGAAGTCCCAGAACCGTCTATAGTGTCAAGTAGAACACCTCCTCAGGTTGAAGAAATGCCCGAATCTGTGATGGAATCTATTCTAGAAGAAGAAAGCGAAGCACCTAGTATCATTCCAGAAGAAACTGGAGTTGTAGAGTATGTAAGCGATCAACCTAGTCTTCATTCGGATATATCAGAAGAAACTTATGTTACTGCGGCGTCTTCGGCGGAATCCGTCATTGAGAGTGCAAAGATATCGGAGATTTCAGCTGAGGAGGAAGAAGAAGCTCCTGAAGAAATTGTATGTAAAGACGTCTGTGTCACTTGTATCAGCGCACAGTGCGATGCGAAAGAAGAGGAAGTTGAAGTTATTGAAGAAGAATACGTTGAGGAAATTCCTCGAGATGAGGAGAGTGAAGAAGAAGAAGAGACTTTCTTGACAGTGTGCGCTGAGGTTCCAGAAGAGAGCGAACCTGAAGACGACGAAAGCGGCGTTCTTCCAAAGATAAAAGCGGATTTGGACGAGTTGCAGAAACTATTGCAGCAGCTTAAGTGCAAGTGTAGCAAAAAGGAAACGCTGGTGGGTCCTGTTCTTGAAATACAAAAGTCTGTGTATGAGAAAACTCTGTCTTCGCTACAATTGGCTCTGGAAACGTTTGAGCAGAAGTGTAATACGAAAGATTTGATGATACACGCTTTGAAGCAGGAATTGGATTCCAGCGGAACCTTTGACTACAAGACCAACATTCAGCAGTTTCTCCAAGCGCCCGAACAAAACCTTGGGGAGGTCCTATTGAATCCGATTTGTATCGATGGACTCGATGCGTTCCACAAGCCGGATTGGTGTGCGTGCGATAAGCCGGGCACATCATGCAGGTGCTGCCAAGAGGATGCAACGCCCTTGGCGATTACCGACATGCGTCGTATTGGTATCACTAGCCTTTTGTTAAAGTGGACGTGTCCATATCGTAATGATATTGTTGGTTTCGAAATCTACATTGACAATACTTTGAAAAATAGGATTTTCAGTCCCAGACGTAGGAGCGCTATTATTGACATGCTTGATTTGACCAAGAAAGTGGAAGTTACATTATATGCCATGGGTCTCTCGGGAAACACACCGGCTGCAACTGCTATTTTCAACCTTTGACATAATTTATTATACATACCAATAAATTGATACAGACAATGTGCTAGAGTGAATTTTTAACCACATGGTGTGCTTTTAAGCATTTCTGGTGTAAGTTTCTCTATTCAGCCTTCTTTAAATTTCGCAATGAGAGTAAAGACCGATAGAGAAGTCTTGACCGTCTAGAAATTAAAAGAATAGGGTAGAATGTTGGTATTGGGGGATTTGGATCTCGGATACTTTCCCAGCCTTGAAAGTCCTTGCGTACTGGGCCCTAATTATCATGAGAGTCAAAGCCTTCCTTAGTCCTGTTCGTCCTTTGTCATGCCAGTTTACTTGTAGATAGATATGATCAGACATATTGCGTATCTGAACATTAGATTTAACAATTTAATGCGTCCCGGTTATCGTTTATCCCCCTACATACCTCATCTTCAATTATTGTTCCACACAATCATTATGCAAGCAATTCACCTGCAAAATCCAAATACAATATGCCAAAGAAGATGACATAGCTTGGAGCCATACTAGCTTACATAAAACATTCTCATCATTACTCATGGACGGACATCATGTAAAGACTTAAGGTCATTGACCAAAGCGAAGATGTAAATTGAACAGCCAGTGTATTAGTGAAAATATCATCCATGGTAGTCACAAAATGAAGAATCAAATTGTGCTGATCGACCAGAAGTTTCAAATATTTTTGACGGCTTTGCCTTTGAGGAATAAATTGCAAGCGTTATAAATACTAGTTACTAAGACGCAGTATAAAATATTGTATCCTAAACAAACAGGGACAATTTGGAAATAGATAATGAAGGCTTGCCATAAGTAGCAAGTCCACCAACAAATCGGATTAGCTGTATTGCAGAGTGCAGAGTCAGCTAAGAGTATTATCGTCACTGTTCTATAAAGCAAGTAATACGTATACCGAGCCGAAAAATAAGAATGCATAGATATATGACAGGCATGATGATTGCGTTGCGTCTTGCAATGATTCGTTGAGTTTCTTCGTCGAAGTTATTCGGAGACCAAAAGTCAGCTAGACGTGGAACTAAAGCCATAAGTCTCTTCGAGTCCAGGATTAATTTGTGATTAATTTGGTATAACCTGTAAATTAGTAATCCAAATATGGTAGAATATATAATTTAGAGGATGAGATCACAATTGCACATATGAATTTGGCACGTTCGAGGGTCTCCGCGCCAGTCCAGTATATTATCACGTCTGCTACCATGTTGATTAGTAGCAATGGTATGAAAAGTAGTGTTAGGTAACTCGTGAGAGTGTACTTCTCTTGATAACCACCTATTAGGTTCACCATTTTTAGGAGGACAGTTAATGCTTTGGTTTTGTAGGATTCACCGTCAGTCTCCATGTCTAGGTTGGAATCGACTATTGCAACTACTCTGTTGTATCTTGGATAGTCTTATATAGTCCTTTTAAGAGATGCATTATTGATTTAAATTAAATGTGTTTGATAAAATAAAAGAAGTTTTACTACTAGTTAATAGGTATGAAATTATAGGATATGCTTTTTGTTTGCATGAATTACATGATGAAATTATACGGTTTTCCTGATTTCTGGAAATACGCATCTGGTTTATATAAGAAATGATAGAAATGGATTTTATATTGTCTATTAATTAGATTTTGATATGATAACCTTTTCTTTTGTTTTAGTCTATTAATTCTGTTCATAAATTATGAGGGAACACAACTTCTGTTAAGGTAAACTTGTCTAATTTTTAGAGACTTGTGGCCAAATATTAACCTAGCCAACGGACCTATTACCAGATTGTATAAGGAATTGCACTTGTGATTGGGCTCTCATCGTATCAACTCAAATCTGAGGATGGCAAATGAGACTTTGCCGAAACGTCGAAGAAAAGGTTCTTCTCAGAACCACTATTTGACAAAGCTGAGAAATTTCTATAGATGGGCTCAGCCCTATTTCGGCGCCCATCACGTGTTTATAGATTTCTGGATGTAAAGCATCTCCTTCTATTAATTTATCCTCATTTTCGTATCGTTTTATCATAGGGGCTTTTAATTAAGATCTTAAATTGAGTTGACATTGAAGTTCTTCAATTTTTGCACAATTTATTCATGGAAAATTTGTGTTTTTTTCATTTTTAATGATGCGCTGATTTATAGATAACTAGTAGGTGGAAAAACTGATTATAAAGTGCACGAGGGAATCAGTCAATATGTTGATTTTAATTAACGACGAAGATATGCAAAAATTATTGCCTCTTGGTTGCTTTTTTAGAATTTCTAATCATGAGCCGCCGATAGTCAGGTCAAAAAAGTGCAAACTTTGCAGACAAACAGCAAAATCTACAGAAAAATTCACCGGTTTTGACGGATCAATTCAGTGATAGTCATTTCTCAGCTTTAATTTGACACTTTGTTTGATTCTCTACCATCAAAATTAACCGAGTAATCAGTGTGCAAAAATTGTAAGATTTGTAACTTTTCATCACCCTTTGTGTACATTTGACGTGCGAGACCTGCGTGACGTTCAAAATCCATGATGGCCGACATACACTCGACCAATCGCAGCATTCCAAAGAATTTAGCGACTTATATTTGAACTGGAATACTTCAAATTTAAAATTTTATCATATTAGTGTCAAAAACAATAATTATTAGAGAGACTACCATTAGTATTATATAATGCAGCACAGTATTTCATTTATTATAAACTATAGTCTTCTTCAGACTTGTCTACGTCTCTAGGCCTACATAGATACTACCATATTTAAGGGTTAGAAGCTATTTTCAGGGTTAAAAGCCACTAATAGTCGTATAAGTGATTATTTATAAAAGTAAGGAAAACAAGTGATTTATTAATAACCTCATAAAACAATCTCATGTCATTTTAAATGTAGCTTGCGCAGTAGCATCCACTTTTCTTGTCTTAGTCAGCGAATATTAGACGTTCAACATCTTATTCACTTCTTTGTCGAATTTAAACAAATAAATATAATCCCAACTATTTTATTCAACAATACAAGCGTACAGAAATTAAACAGCATTGTGACATTTCATCAACCATTAGGACAACTCTAGAATAGACTAATCAATGTAAGTACCTATTTATTTATGTATCTACTAGCACAAGTTATATAACCTCTAACTACTTAACATCATCAGTGAATCTATTAAATCAATTGACTAAACATTTATTGTTCTAAATTATGCTGCTCTTCAACTGCTTTAAAGCTCGTCATGAGAGTAAACACTGATATAGAGGTCCTAACAGTCTGGAAAAAGAGAATTAGTAGGGGAAAAAAGTTGAATATATTTGACTTACAGACCACCACAACATCATATTAACCTCAGACATCTTCCCCGCACTCAAAAGCCTAGCATTCTGAGTTCGAAATATCATGAAAGCCAAAGCCTGTCTTAGTCCTGTTCGTCCTTTGTCATGCCAATTTACTTCCAAATAGATTGCATCCGACATATTCCGAATCTGCATTTTAAGCCATGCAAAGGTTAACATGTTACAAAAATTTCGAAATAGATAAAAATGAAGTACCTGCTCTTCAATAACCGCCCCACTTACTGCAAATACCAGCAGTTCAAACGTATGCACATGGTACAATGTGCCGAAGAATATCAAATCTTCCATGCTGGGAGGCATTCTATAAATACATAAATAACTAAGTAAGATGATTAATAAAAAATCAATACCCCTTTGCTGCCATCATAAAAAGCGTCAAAGTCATAGACCCAAGCGACGCCCAAAATTGAAGCATCAATATATAGGTGAAAATATCATCCATAGCTTCGACAAAGCGCAGAATCAAATTATGCTGTTCCACCGCTTCTTTCAAAAAATTCTTCCGAGCAAGGGCATCTTCAGTATTAAAACGTTTTAAAGCTATTATAAATAAATAGCAACCATTGTAGATGTAGACAACGAAGACGACATACAATATATTAAATCCTAAGCCTGTAGGAGCTATTTGAAAGTAGATAGTATAGGTTTGCCAAATGTAATTACACCACCAACAAAGTCGCTTACTACTGTCGCACAAGGTATAATCGCCCAATATAAGCCCGTTTTCTCGCTCGGTCTCGAAAAATGGCAGCACCACGTATATCGTACCGAAGAAGAACACAGAAGCCACATACGTGGTGATAACTCGTAAAGATACTCGGTAGCGCTGAGCAACTACAACTTTTGCTTCTTCGTCGAAGTTGTTGACTGACCAAAAGCCGCGCAGTTGCTCGGCTAGAGCCATGATTTTCTTCGACTGAAATATTAGTTGGTATGCCTTGGGACACGCCTGCAAGTTATGCAAGTCATTATAGATTTAATTATAGAATAAGTGATGGTACCATCGCCATTGCCGGAAAGAATTTCGCTTTTTCGAGTGTTTCTATACCAGTCCAAGTCATGGTTACGTCCAAAATAATATTAGATGCTATTAACGGCATGAAAATTATGGTTACGTAGCTGAGAAAAGAGGTTTTTTCTTGATAAGCTCCAGAAATGTTAAACCATTTTATTAGAAGAGTTAATGCTTTGGTTTTGTAGGAATCGCCGTAAATCTCCATTGTGTTGTTCTGGAACGATTGTGAAACGATGGAATGATTGAGATAATGCTGGGTCTTTTATAGACAGCGGTTTCATTTGCAATTCTTTGCAATTTTTTACAAAGACAAAATTATTGGGTATAAAATTATAGAGTAAACTTTCATTTCATTTGCAAAAGGCACGTGTTTATTGATTTCTGGATGAAAAGCATCTGCTTCTATTAATTTATCCTCATTTTCGTATCGTTTTATGATATGGGCTTTTAATTAGGATCATAAATTGAGTTGACATTGAAGTTTCTTCAATTTTTGCACAATTTATTCATGGAAACTTTGTGTTTTTTACATTTTTAGTGATGCGCTGATTTATAGATAACTAGTAGGTGGAAAAACTGATTATAAAGTGCACGAGGGAATCAGTCAATATGTTGATTTTAATTAACGACGAAGATATGCAAAAATTATTGCCTCTTGGTTGCTTTTTTAGAATTTCTAATCATGAGCCGCCGATAGTCAGGTCAAAAAAGTGCAAACTTTGCAGACAAACAGCAAAATCTACAGAAAAATTCACCGGTTTTGACGGATCAATTCAGTGATAGTCATTTCTCAGCTTTAATTTGACACTTTGTTTGATTCTCTACCATCAAAATTAACCGAGTAATCAGTGTGCAAAAATTGTAAGATTTGTAACTTTTCATCACCCTTTGTGTACATTTGACGTGCGAGACCTGCGTGACGTTCAAAATCCATGATGGCCGACATACACTCGACCAATCGCAGCATTCCAAAGAATTTAGCGACTTATATTTGAACTGGAATACTTCAAATTTAAAATTTTATCATATTAGTGTCAAAAACAATAATTATTAGAGAGACTACCATTAGTATTATATAATGCAGCACAGTATTTCATTTATTATAAACTATAGTCTTCTTCAGACTTGTCTACGTCTCTAGGCCTACATAGATACTACCATATTTAAGGGTTAGAAGCTATTTTCAGGGTTAAAAGCCATTAATAGGCATAGAAGTGATTATTTTATAAGAAAAGAAAACAATTGATTTATTAATAACCTCACATACAATCTCATGTCATTTTAAAAGTAGCTTGTGCAGTAGCATGCACTTTTCCCTTCTTAGTCAGCGAGCAAACACAAACAACCAATGTCGATTTCGGTACAATATCATCGATCACTGCCGAAGTCCGAACAGCACTGTGGATCTTACCTCTCGTCTGATTGTTAATCAAAACTTCATAGCCATACACATTCTGCGTCTGTGTGCAGTTCCACTTAATGAGAACACTATTTTCTCCAATACACCGCACACTCTCGATAGAAAGGGCATCCGCACTGAAATTCCGCACTGAACTTCCATTATACACTATACTTTTCTTGAAGTTATTCTTCAAACGACTCATGACTGTATCTAACAAGCCTTCGGGAATGTCCGAACACTGTTTCTTCACCACACATTCCAATTCACTGTTTAGATCGAACTTGATTGATTTGATTTCACTTGTCGGCGGCGAAGAAGCCTCTTCTTTAACTGGATCTTCCATTATAGGATTATCTGTGTCACTCTCAGTTGGACTTTTAATAGTTTGTGTATTTTGTGTAATTTGCATAGGGAGGTTAGAATTTCTAGGTTCTTCGACATCATCACAATTTGTGGTCTCATCCAACATATCTGCCGTACTAATATCCCTATCAGTTTGTGCCAAGTCATTCTGCACACCAATAGTTGCAACAACATTAGCACTTTGACAATTTGAGTCTGTTTGAACAATATCCTTCTGTATAGCAACATCAGAATACTCTGTACAGTCAGTTTCACATGATATATGGTTCTCCGCCTTTTTCTCATTGAACGAATCATCTGCTAGAGTTACATTACTCAGTTGTTTATCCACAGTCAGAGACGTAGCTGGGTATGTACTACTAAGACATTTCTTACTCTCTTCTTCATCAATCAGATTGGATGATTCACCCAAATACTTGCTACTGTCATACTCACAACTACTGGAGGAATTTACAATAATCGCGGAATCCTTATCGAATTCTTTACATACATACTTCATGTCTCCAGTGCAAGGGCTTTGACTTAAGACAACCAGTTTCTTATTTCTAGATAGTGGGATCTCAGGTACACTCGTCAATGAACAATTGGTAGCAAATGTTGGATGGAATTCAGACATTTGGTAAGTGAGAAATACTTTTGTACGGCCCCTCTTAACACATGAGTAGCAACTCTTGCATTTCTTTAGTTTCTTGCTTCTATTCCGAATGTATTTACATGTGGATAAACCAGAGTGTCCAATTTGGGATGTTTGGGACAGGGTATTGTAATTTTCGGTGTTGGATTGTATATCAGTGTTTTGAGTGGTTATTGGTTGCACTTGTTTAGGAGCTTCTTCAGACAACTCTGTACAAGTGGAAAAGTTGGATGTGATTGTGTGGTATGAACAATTCGACAATACTTTTAGATTATCTGTAGTGTCTACAACTCTTATTTCAGATTTAGTACCAATTTTAGGTTCAGCCCTTCGTTCTATATCAGATTGGCTTCTACATAACCTCAGTTTTCTGTTTGTGGCACCGGTGACACAACTGAAAACACGAGTTTTGAGGTCTTGTAGGTTATAACCATTTAGGTGTTCAAAACGCTCCATTTTCTTTAGAAGACTCACAAGTTCCAATGTCAGAGTTGTGATAGACTGCTGTATTTCGTTATGATCACCGATGTATTCAAGTTTTTCAGGTTCTTTTTGTTCTATTTCAGGTTCTCGTTCAGGTTCTTGTCCAATTTGTTCAACAGGAAGAATGTTATCTGAATTCTGAGAGGTTATACTATTGAGTGACACAGTTTTATATTCAGAAGCTGGTTCTTGGTTAGTTTTACCATTTTCTTCTATAAATGACTGACAGGAATCTTTAAGAGTATAAGTCATTGTTGTTAGTTGACTTACTAATTCATTGATGTTTGTTAAAGACTCTTTTAGAAGATCCACATTCATATTCACTTCTGAAATAGCTTTCTGAGGCTCAGGAAGTTGTGTATCAGAATTGTGATGTAATTGAATCATAGGTGTTATATCAACAGAATCATGAAAGTTGAATAAGTCCTCGACTATATCAATGAATTCACTGTGTTCATTATGTTTTACCTTATTGCTCTCTTTCCAATTGGCATTTCCAAGGGGGATTTTCACATCTTGATATTCCTGAGGATTACTTCGATACTGCTGCATCTTCAGAGTTGTCATAAGATCCCCGCAATCATTCATCATTGTTTTTAGAATCCTACCAAAATCTCTATCAGCATCAGGTGGAAACTCCACTTGTGTATCTATATGTCCCTGTCCTACTATTGCTTGACAACCTGTTGCGCTTTCTTTTCTTATATCAGTTTGGGTGGTTTTAGTGGTTAGTTCACTGGTTGCACTTGTGGATATATTCGTCAATGTTTCTTTATAAGCCGAATTTGTTTTAATCTCTAGCACATCGACAAAATCACTAATTTTTGTTTGTAGTTCCAATCGAGACTCCTTAACAGGTTCTATTTTCTCCAAGAAATAATTGTTCGTCAAATGTGTCAATGATATAGTAGCATTTAAAGAATTCTTCTGTGCTTTGGGATTTTCCCCAGAATCTTCGTAACATGTCGATAGACGAGGTGTGCTTCTTTGAGGGAAAGAAGACATTGTTGATCTGCTGCTAGTTCCACTAACACCAGAGTTCAAATTGTTCAAACTAACAAGTTGTGATGTGTCCATCATGGGTCTAACTGGTTTCTTATACAGTTTCTTGCTGGTAGACATTGTTTCGAACGGATATGAGTATCGACCCTTCAGGTGATCCAATAAATTCATTTGTTCATCTATCATTTTCAGCGTGTCTAGCCTATGGTGGGATTCATTGTTGATTTTCACTATTGGCGGCTGTGCCTTTCGAGTGAATTTCACTTGGCTTATTGGGTTCAGTTGGTTTAAGGGGTGATTGGCGTGCATACTTAGTGAGGTTCTTAGAGGGTGTCTCTGGTGGGTCTTCGAGTGGAGAGAGGTTACTTCCCGTTCGATTTTTTTTGTGGTTGTGCAGGTGGCTGCGTCTAGAATTCGACTTTTGTTACGGTTTATTGCGTTGCAAGGTATCCATTTATCGTATTTTGACGAATTTTGGGAAGTCATTTTTGGGTCTTCGGGGTGATATGGGATAAAATTTGAGTTTTCGAACCGGTTTGGAAATGAAAATATAATTTAATGCAATATAACATGAATCTAATGCAAACAAAATGTCATTTCTGACGTTTTATGTAATTGTTATAAGTTGTCTTGGTTTCATGTTTTATTATATAATCATAATGAAAGTTTCATAAAATTA
>JAODVP010093967.1:0-11563 GCA_025400035.1 Tetradonia laticeps
CCTTGGAGAAATCCTTTATCTGACAGATATCTATAGGTCGTAAGACCGGGCATTACAATTAGCTTTTTATTTAGTATCCAGACCCTTATGCCAAACAAGATTTTTTAAATAGGTTGATTTCGAATGCCTTTAATTAGATGTGGAGCATCAAAAAGTTGTATTAATGCATTTTCATCAGTTTGAATTTCCCGTTCATCATGTCAATCGTTTTTAATGAAATACTACAAGCCAACAAAAGTTATAAATTGGGATATATCGCCATCAGAATGTTTTAATTTGTTTGATGAGAATTTACAATTTTCAAAAATAATTTCGTTTATACCAGGATGAACTTGAATAAATTGTACTTATTTCCCAAATTCTTAAATAAATTAAAATCCATAATTTTGCCATCGAACGATCGCCCAACCTTAGGTTTAATTTTTCTAAGCCTTGATTTATTATATAAAAATTTAGATATGAAATCAACCTGTGTTATGCATGGTACCACATTGCCAAAATATAAAAGTATTTCCTGTTCTGTGAAATTTTGTCCTCAATCGCCGAATTGATTCTTCTTGATTCATTTTGCACGATTATTTGAATGTTTTGGCAGATACTTTCTACAAAGAAATATAGTAATATTATTTCTTAACAAAGGAGTTATATTCCAACATACCATTTTGATTATCTGTTTTATTTATGGTATTTTGTACTAACTACTTATTGATAGGAAAATCCGTTATGGAAGAATCTAAGAAAAATTATTAGTATTAATATGCATTAATACTAATAATTTTGTAATTAAATAATATATGATAAGACATGAAACTTACCGATAAATTTCATTAATTTGTTTAAGTCCGCACAAATCGATGTACGGCCAATTACGAAACTCAATTTTGGTGGTAAAGTTTCCAAACGCGGATGAACACAAAAATTTAACTTACAACGATATAACCAATATCAATAATTATACCTGCATTTATTGCAGATGCAGGCGGGAATGGCCAACTTCTGAAGAACCAATAAAAAATCTGTAGATCATGAATCTTACTAATGAGCCAGATTTAAATGACTAGTTAGTCGATCTTCTCTCTGGTGATCATGGGCTTAATATATGGTATTTACCGATTATTTATTATGTGTTGTATTTTATCTGCACATCATAGATTACAATATCGTTTGTACTTTAAATAGTGGAACAACAAATACCAATTTCATTCAATTCAACTTATCAACTTAACGAAAACAGGGAAGTTTAATATCCTAATTCCAATTAGTAGTGGTGCAGGAAGACTATATTTGTGCCATTAATTAGCCTCAATATTTGTATTGCTAGAGGAAACTAATATAACCATAAACTTTAATCATTTGCAATCTCATCTTTCTTCCCTATCACCAAACCGTACCATCTCTAAGCAGTGTGACTACGAGAAAATGCTAAGATCACCAACCATTTTAACAAATTAACTTTGAGAGAGCCATAGTAACATATAGAATTATCGTGACAATTTCTTATCTGCGATTGCTGTCCCTGAGGCATTAAACACAATCCTTCCTATCATTGCCACTGACAGAAGACATACAACACCAGCAGGCATGACCTTGCCTGAGTTGTAAAATCTGTAACCCATTACTCCAGCCAAAATTGAAGTTGTAGTGAGTTGAGTTGAGTAATTTGATGGATCTTGACTGACTTCATAGGCGCCATAAGCTAGAGCACTTCCAAAAAGTAGTCCAGCTCCCAGGGATGGAATGGACCCTAATTTTACGAAATTAATTTACTTTGTTGTTTCAACCACTTTAACAATATAAGGGATTGTAAATGTTAAGTGTTTTACCTGCTTTATAATATCCCATCATGCCACCAGCAGCCACGGCCGCCGCGTAAGCAAATCCCACAATGTCCACGGGCATTTTTGCTGTTTTCAGTTGGCTCCAGAAAATTAGGTCAATTATGCGTTAGTTACGTTGTCAATGCGTTTTTCATGGAGTTTTTTTCGTTCGTTGCCTTCTTTTGTTGAGATGCGACTGAATGCGACCGCTGGAAATGTGTCAAAGCTGTCAAAACTACATGTAAAGCTAAATGTTCGCTGCTTTCTACACTCCTAATTGTAAGCAATATTTAACATTTGTTTTTATTTTTACCAAACTAAAAATGGTTAAATTAAATACTGATAGCCTTTATTCATAAACATAAATTATGTTTAAACCATAGATTAAATCTTTGCTATAGCCATGCTTAAACATTGTTGTTAAGCGTTTATGAATTAGGCTGTGATTGACTAACCAATCCTAAATCAATGCAACTATGACTAAACTCTGGTGTAATCCAAGTTTAATTATGAATTAATTTATCTTTGACCAAATCAAGTAATCTTTGAATGCATACCATTGTATGCATCAAAAGATGAGACAAGCGCCTCTCGAGGCGGATAACGAAATCTGTATCTATGATACCGGCCAAGGACAGTAAACTACACAGGATGGCCATCCCTATGCTGCAATGTTATCTCGGCGCGGGGTCACAGGCGTCCATGGAAGTATTAAATATAATACTTCCATGCAGGCGTCACAATCATGAGCAGTCGCATGGAAGTATTAGAACTAATACTTCCATGAGCAGTCGTAAGCGCGTCATATGTTTCATTTGGTGTAGGACAGTGGTCACCAACAAGTTTCATGAGAGCTCTATTTCCACATGACATCCGTCGTCCGGATAGGATTAAAATTACCATGTAGCACGAGTGCATATGCAATTGCACATTTTCCCTGTTTCTCTAGATAAATACATATTTAAAGAAATATCTTAAAATCGTGCATATATTCCATATATTCTTAAAAATTAACCATATTTTTCACTATTCATACCAGAAACACAAACAGATTTTAAAATCTTAAAATTAAATTGCATATACGTTTAGAGAGTCCAATTTAAATTAGGTAGTTGTAAACATCTGATTTTCTGGAGGGTTGGATAATTGACGTCGTTGAGGTCGTTCCCTTACTTCGGATAATCAGTCCGATCATTTGCACTGCGCTATATTTTGAGGTTCAGTTCGTTGTTTGTTTACCCTCCAAAACGTACTCGAGTGACAGCTACCTAATTGTGTTATTTCTGCTGTAATATAACTAAACGGGGATTATAAATTTCGGAGACTATTCAATTAATTGACGATATTTTAGATAATTGAAAAACAGTTAAAAAGCAATGATTTTGCGAAAAATTATTACCTCCTGTTGAAAATGATACTTATACCATTAATAAATAATATTAGAGATATTAGAGATGTTCTTACGCTATTGTAAGGCACAAAATAATCAGAAAGCTTCCCTGATCATTTTTAGGGATTACTAGGTTTGTTTGGTAGAGTTCTGACTAACCCTATACAGAAGATAATTGAATAATTTGTGGATTTGACAGTTAATTGAAGAGTATTACTGAGTATTACATTTGAAATTTAGAGGTTACATACCCATTGATAAAGAAAGAAAGTTTTGAGAAGTGAATTGCCCACAAGAATCCAGTCTGACGAAGCTTGCCCCGGGCTCCAACAAACCACGCGACGGCCCTAAATACATCTATATAAAATATTAGTTTAAAAATAGTGATAGTGATTATTATAAACTGCTGCAATGAAAAAAAATGTAATGTTTTCATATACACAGAGATATTTACCCACATAGGGTCTATAGATCCTTCCCAATTATCAGTAATGGAGCGACGAGCACAAAAGATTGAGAAGCTCTGTCCTAAAGTAACCCTTTTCGGAAAACCTTGTAGAGTGCGTTTATATTTTTTACATTAGTAAAAAAATTATATTAGATTAAAAAATCTAAAAACAACGTTTTTATGAATGTATCTAAAAAGATGAAAATAGAGTAGTCAACTTCTATATATGCATCACTCGCATTAAAAGCGTAGTGCGCATCAAAATATGTACTACCAATACCTTTAGTCAGTACCTGTTTCGGAATCAAGAAAATTTAACCCTAGGATTGTTATATTGGATAATACTGGAAAATCACGTTTTTAATGCGAGTGATGCATACATAGAAGTTGACAGTCACAAAAAATAGCTAAGCAAAAATAATCCACAGAAACGACCAAACCTCATGTGCCTATCGTGTTTTTTTATACATATATGAAATAAAATATATATTATTAAGCCCAGAATAAAGAATTGTGTCCCTATATTTGACTTTTTCAATTAAATTATCACGTAATTTATTTCATTATATAAATGTAAAATTCATCAAGAGGACCAAGAATTGCATACATGCTTAATTTACAGTCATATTAATATTTGGTGCCTCCGCAAACCTGCGATTTTTAATCGCAGGATAGTCTAGTCTAGTGATAATATACCGATTACAACTAGATTTCAGTTGATCTGGAATTTTTCGTTATAGACAATTGTTTTATTGACGGACTTGTCAATTTATTATTTGTATGTATTTTCCAATATAATTTAAACATGCGACAAAACTCTCGTGCGATTAAAAATTGCACGTTTGCAGGGGCTCTTATGTTGAATTTACATTAGACTTATGCTCTCCTATAATATTAAAACTTCATGATATCACATAACAAAATATTGAGACTAAAATAATCGATATTAATTACAATGATCATTGAACAAGTTGCATTTGCATTTCTTGTTTGAGGAATGCCCCCAATTGTTGTAATACAATCCCCTGAAGGCTAGGACTGTGCATAATAAGCGCAGCTGCAGTCATATAATCGGATGTATCAATATCTGCGAAAATAGCTCTAAAGTTTGCTTCCAGAAGGTTCAATTGGGCTGGTGTCATGTCTTCTCTAATCACTTGCGCAAGTGGTTTGAATTTTCCTCTGCTATTGAGAGCAGCATAAATGGATCCTAAGGCACCGCCTTGGGAAAAAAATAAATACATGTATCTATACTAATCAATAGAGATGTAAGATGTTAGAAACTTACCAATGCCCATTCCGACTGGCCCTGCAAGTAATGCACCTCCAAAGGCACATGCACCTGCCGTTACTGCTCCTTTGAAACTCTCAGTGAAAGTGCATTGCAGATTTTTCGTTAGACTGATTTGTTCCAGTACGCGGATAACAGCAGTTCGGTTGATGGGCATTTTATTTGGAATTTATATTATATAAGATGTCAGATGTTAAACTAAAGAAAAGAAACTGAACCAAATTGAGTACGAATGTGTGCAGATGAGTTGCGTTTTTGAGGTTAATCTGGTTAATCGTTCATCGTATAGACCAGCGTTCCTAAAACGTTTTGGGATCGTGTCATCGAACCTTAGAACACTGATCATTTTATGTTGATGCCTCTGTATAAGAAATATACATACTTATTATATTTAATAAATTTAGTACTTTGGTGGTTGGGTGTAGCACTAGCTTCTGAATGGTGTGGATTGACAGTTGTTACTGCAACTAAAAACTGCAAATCAAACGACAATTAGTGCAGCACCCTCTCTCAAAGAAACAGAGAAGTGTAGAAGTACAGCACCAGTGCTGCAACAGTGAATGGATTATGAGGGCTTTCAAACACGCACTTCGTCCTAAGGGTCGTGCTGGAAATAGAGTAAGTATTTGACAGACCAATTATCCACGAATACTTTAAGATATTTCCTTTCATTGGTATACTATTATGTTAATTCCAAGGAGATATCAACTAAAATGGAAATATTTATGAATGAATTTATATTCATTAAATTCATCCATATATTGCTATCGTATATCTTCTGTTGTCATGGTTAGTGTGATTTATGCGCCTGCGCATAACAAACGTGATGGCTTGCCGCAGGCTTGTTTTGTTAACGTTGCCATGGTAATTTAAAAACACGAGCGTGTCTGATAATTCATAATACGCACGCTACGCCATGCTTCATATAAGCAAAATAGGCTACCAATGATAGAAAATATATATTGCATAGTGTCCATCCGCGTCACAATTACGTTGTGTAAACCGAAATATGCGCATTAGGCACTTCATCAGTATTGTTCCAGATGAACATACCTAGTAGTTCATAATGTAAGATTTATTACATAATTAAAAAAAAGTTTAAATCCAGGTTGTTAAATCATAGGTGACCTCACTTGGCCTTGACGAAGAGCGACATAAGGGGAAAACATTACGTTGTGTGTTGCCTAGTGTTCTAGATGCGCTAGTCAGTCGTTTCGTACCCGGTTGGGGTCATTGACATATGATATACCAACTCTCACACTGAATCAGGATCCTGTGTAAAATCCCATACAGTAGAACCCCGATTTAACGTAGCCTTCGGGACCGGGAACAAAATTCGTTACATGCGGGAATACGGTAGTAAGAGAAAACACAAAAAAAGCATTGAAAATTAAATAAACTAATTTGTTTAATAAATTATAATACTTGTAATACAGTATTATATAAAACATTCAAAAAATAAAGTTGAATACACATAATAAATTAATACATATGTATTTTAAACAAATATGTATTGTTATACAGCTTTGAAATAATCAGTGACTTTTGAATGTTGATTTTGATGAAAATTCTCATTCTCAAAAAATTAAATCACTGTCTTCGCGCCACTATATTTTTCAAATCTGTGTCTAATCTGCGCCTTTCGGCCACTGTAAAAGGTTAGCGACTAGACATATTCATATATATATATATATATATATATATATATATATATATAACATTAAGATCAATTAAAACGTATTATTGCTTATTTTCTGCTTTCCTATTCGATTACCTCGCTCCATGCATAATTTTCGACTATTTAAGTCGCTAGTGTTTATCGCCTGCTCGGTTAATTGCCGTGGCGCAGATTCAGTTCAGACTTAATTAATCAAACACAATTTTAGTCAGTGTGCATTGTTTTCGAGAATTGCAGAAGAGAGCTTTGTAAATATTATATTTATTGCGCAACGTGTAACAATTCCATGAAGGACGACACTAATTTAACAAAAGCTTAATTGATCGGAATATGAATTAATTAAAAATATCTGCTTTCGATACTTTCGATACCTCGATACTCGATACTTGCAGGTATCGGTATCGAATGATACTTTAGAAACTCCTTCTTCTATACTACGATACTTTCGTAATTTTGAATTTTCAAGTTACAAAGACTGAAATTTTAGCAAGGTACACGTCCTCTTTGAAAGTGGGAAAAAGCGGATATCTCTTTATAGTAGAAAACATGATCGTAATCTGTAATTCACTGTCACTTAACTTATTGCCTCAAGACGAAATAACTATTTATCTCAAGACCGAATTGTCAACTTCTGCTGATAGTAAACTGGTTTGTTGGAAGACAAATTACAAATTTTAAATGCTAAAAATTTTGCTGTAAAATTTTTATGTGTGCCATCAGTAACAATCTTCTGAGAAAGGTTATTTTGGACTAATAATTGAAAAAGTTGAATCTGAGATAGTGAAAATCCCCATGTTTTGGAGGAAAACCTAAAAATTGATACCGTGTACTTTTAAATTGTGATGTTGAACTTAAAAGTTACTAAACTGATGATCTTTGAATATATGCATACTGTTTTACTTCATATCTATGTGTTAATAGCATCGAATATCGAACTATCGAGTATCGAGGAAAAATCATCTACCGGTATCGAGTATCGAAGAACTGTAGTATCTCTAGGAAGATCAGTTTTACCAGTAGATTATGTAGTGATGGTAGATATAGCGGTGAACTGTGATGGGATGACAAAGTGATGGCTTGTCATTACACACTAATCAGGGTCGGTTTTGTCCACAGTCCACAATGACTTGAGCAATTTACCTACGTCTTTGGGACCCGAATTTTGACAGATTATAGACCGGTATTACCACCGAAGAACAGTGTGCGGCTTGTTGAGGAATGAATGACATGTTATTTTGTGCGTGTGTGTAAATTTGTCGCATATACAAATTAGAATATTCATAAGAACATCAGCATGTTGGCAGGGTGATTCGCCGAACAAATTTTGCGCCAATGCAAGCATACCTCATTAATATTCATTAAGTTTAACATAGTCCGCAAATTTAAAATTTACCGCAAACTATGTTTCCAAATGCAGATCTAGAAATTCCTTGATAATAATTAAAATTCTTATACAGCATAAATTTAATGCATCTTACATTACATGTCACTCTATCCGATATAACTAACTCTATTTTTGTAATAATGCTTAACCGACTCCATTAAATTGTGCTTGCTTGAATTTCCAACACCCCCAAAATTGGTAAACTGTGCAATATTTGTATGGAACAAGCACATGTATTGACGAGAGGTTTAGTTATAAAGCAAAAAGTTATAAAAATGTTTGCATATGGATGAAGTGGGTAAACGTCACAATGCTAACCTTTTAGAATGCCAACGATTTTAGCCTACTGTTGCTCTCTTTCATATTGCGTATAACTCTGGATGAAGGGTAAATACAAAACACACAAAAAGTACCTACTATATATTGGTGTTTTCTGTAGCATAAAAGTTATGATAGGTCTCATACGATATGGAATAAAATATATGAGTATGAACCTTTTTGAATCAAAATTGAATTTGAAAAATTCAGATGCAAACATATTTCATCAATTGTACATCTTGCCAACAATTTCCGCAATCGATATAGAATACGTATACAGGGTGATTCACGTAACACAAAAATATATGAGTATGAACCTATTTGCATTAAAATTGAATTTGCAAAATTCCAATGCAAATATATTTCATCAATTGTGGATCTTACCAACAATTTCCACAATCGATGTAGAATATATTGTATATGCAACTCGTATATTGAATGCAAATGAAGCGAGCACAATTTCTCAAAATGGAATGTACGAAGACCCAAGTAGACGTAATACAGAAATTGCAGGAAGTACAGAAATTACTCTGAGTGGAAATTGGCTACAAGGCTTAATTCAGGGTAAAGAAAATGAAATATCAGAAGAATTAGGAAAAAGAAACACGTCAAGAATTTTATTGTTTGCAAATTTGAAAATAAAAGGATTATAACCAAATGATGAGACGATATATAAGAGCGAAGAACTTTCATAATATAGAAAATTCCCATTTTCCAGTTCCTGCTATCCGCAAAGATATCAATTTGCATACAATGTTAAAGCATTTTTATGATTTCGGTTTCTTTTCACTTTTTAAAATGCTGTACATACTATGATCGAAATTCCAACAGCAATTTCTCAAATGAACTGCCCAGTTACACAACAGAATGACGTAATGTAAGCAATTCATTTTTTTTATTAAAAACGGTGAATTACGGTATTTATGAGTGTTCCTCATATTCTGCAGAGAAGAATTTGATTAGTATCTACAGGAAGAAAATGATTGATATGAAACCTCGAATGGTTTCAGCAGTATATTGATTCATTATATAGAGACTCATTAATTATTGCACATAAAAAATGGTTAATTATCAGTCTAGCGCCTTTATGAATTATTTTAGTATTGAAGTACTTGTATTAAGTACTTGTCCTGTGATTTCGAAGTACCAAATTTATTCCTTTATTTGCAAGAGACTATTCCGTCTGGTCATAATTTAATATTTTAGTATGGATTTATACATTATTAAAAAGTATTACCTGGTTCCTTAGGAAAGAGGCACAAAATTAAAATTGCGTGTAGACAATTTGCACATGCCATTTGCATTCCAATTAAATGAGTTCCCTCCACAGTGTTTGTTGCTTAATTGCTTCCCCAGCGCTTTTAATTGAAAGCGTTTTTTGCGGCGTACAAATTGAAAACACTAATCAATTCCACAGCCGAAATACTTATAACCGACATCTTCCTGTTTGCTTCAGTCGCGTCTGCATATGTAACAATTGGATATTATTGGATTACTCGTTTAAATTACTTTAGATTTTACCACAATCAATTGAAATATAAAGCACTTGTGAAGAAATCAGAATAAATACAGTAATCCATACTGAAGATAGGGACCAAAAATATATCCCGAAAGATAAAACAAGTTCCTATAGAAAAAGGACGTTGGTGTTTTTTTCAGGAATTATTTTACTTTATTGGAAAAAGATTTTATAGACGTATAAATCACGAAGCGTGTGGTTTTTAATTACTTCAATTTAACATCATTTTGCCAAAAAAGTTAGTTTACAACCAGTTCGCTTTACAAACAATTGATCTTTCCGTATAATTAAATTTGGATTACTCGTGAATGCGGTGGGCATGCACCGTAGGCCGTTTTATTAAATTGTCAATCGGTTCACGGTTGGGCTACACTGACACCGTACTACACCGTACTACACCGGGCTACACTGACACCCTCGCTGTGTGCTATTAAACTTTTAGTATGCGAAATGTTATACTACACCATTGTCCGTTGATAGAAATAAACAGTAAGTAATTCGGAATTCCATGCGTATACCTGATGTTAATTAATGTTACAATAACAAAAGCTTGCATGAACATTATTAGCGACAGCATCCCAGAACCCCTGCAGCAAGAAGAGCGTAACTACAGAACAATGTGCTCATAATTACGCTTGCAACTATTAGAAGGGTATTTACGTTAATTTTTCAAATAAAACTTGCCTAATACGTATATACAAGGCCGTTATTATGTTTAAAGTCACTTTAAGCATCTAGTTCGTTTTATTAATACATACTGCTAATTATTAGACTTATACTTTTAAATTTAGATTTCTATTTCTATTATTGGAGTTTGTAAATGGAATTAAAGTTTTTCGTGTCAAGTCTCGCAGATTTATTAGGATGTTCTGACTGTGAGTCAAATCCTGACTCAAACACGCAGAGTATTAAATTGCTTAACTTAGCTAACTTAGTTAATTGCGTTTGTAATTAGCCCGCTTTGTTGGTAATATCAAAGTATTAAATTCCGAAATATTACCGTACGGCACTTCCGACTTGTTTTAATTGCACTTAATTGTCTTACCACTTTAATTTCGATAATGGTATCAGTTTTAAATGAGGATTTTACGCCTTATGTACAAAATGATCCTGCAGTTTACATCAAACTCAAGATTTATCGTTTGTTAATTGTGATTATGATCAGGTTTGCTATCAGTTGTGATAGTAAAATATGGAAATATCATACATATTGTAGTATAAACGATAAAGTAGGAAATAATTTTGCTGGTTAACTAAATTCTACAGTTTTCGAGTAACATAATTCATGATACTTTCATTTGTTTAATCGACATTAACATTCCTCTAACATGAGAAGATATATTACACCACGTTTTTGTTGTTTTAAACATTCAGTTGTTCTTCATAGATTCGATGTTGCTGTAACCAGAAGTCATGTCGATTAAGTTCGTTTTTCCACAGAGTTTTAGTAAACCAAACCTGCTGTGAAGTGGGTGGCTGCTACGGTTACCGGACTGGACTCAAAGTTTTCGGTTATAGATTTTCCTACAGTGTCCCCTTCTGTAGACAATCATGGTTAGTGCTACAATAAAATTAACAACATAGCATATCTACCTTGATATGCCTTCAACATCTTCATAAGTAGCATGTACCTGTGAATTCACTGACATAAAATAGATTTAATAATTATAATTAAATTAAATCAATTCCAATTATTATTTATTTTGTCACCAACTAGT
>JAODVP010093978.1:0-11559 GCA_025400035.1 Tetradonia laticeps
TTGCGGCCGCCTCTCGAAAATATGCTAATTATGTGTCATTTTTCATGGCACCCATTTCTTTTAGGCATTTAACTGATCCGGGCTGCTCTCGGTTCGTGAGGCGAACATTCCATTTAAGTTAGACGTCACGTTCGCTTCCTTCCCCTTTCCGCGGGAACCCGACCATTTCTGCTTGGTCTTCTAAACGTACCATATGCTTTTCAACAAATGGGGCAAGGCGTTATAGCCCCAAAGGCAGGGGAATTATCACAAAGAAGGGAATTATATTTGCTAAGCGTCACCAAGTCACTTAAAGTACGCCTAGATCTGTTCGATTTGTAACAGCTCTAGGACGTTTCCTAGCTACACGTCTTGAGTTGTTCATAAAAGGAAAACATACAATAGAGTAAAGTAAAAGTGCTTTTCTTGTATTTATGAAAACCAAATGCTGTTGAGCACTGCCTTCCATATATTCTTTTAATAGATTTAACAAAATGGGAGGGTTCCTAGATCTCTATCAAGAAAAAATTGTTTGCACCACTAGGTTTGGTGCATAGTGTATGTACTTCATGCGGACTTTTAGTGTAGTATGGCTTTAGCTTTCAAAGGCTTGTTTACAAAATTCGAGTGTCTAAGTTGGGTTAGGCGCGATAACACTCGCAATTTGAAAGGCTTAGCGCGTCCAGAACAGAAATGCAAAGGGCAGTATTTTGTCTACTCTTATTTTACGAAGACTCAGTTATAGTTTCGACTCCATTTGCATCGGTACCTCTGTGCCATTTTTGGGTTCTTTCATAATTATTTGTAGCAAAATGTCTCTCTGCCCATAGTTACCAAGTGCTCATGACGTATTTTCAAACTAACAATAAGTTTAATTTGTATGAAAAATACAGTAAACACAGACGGACAGATAACGCAATGCAATGGAAGGACTTTTATGCACTCTCCTAATCCATAACCAAACAACGTTCCTTAGTTGATGTTCTCAACAAAATATGGCCTTGCCTAACCAAATCCCGCACCGGTCGCATAAATGAACTTAATTTTTTGGGACAAACTCAAATTCGACCCACTGCATTTTCTATATTATTATCATGTTGTAATGTGTAAAATTAAATAGAAAACTTTCAACGTTTATATATAATTTATAAATATGTATATATAAGATATTTTAAAAATTAAAAACATTTAAAAAATTGAAGGACCATTAAAAACATTTAAAAAATGTAAAACATTGTAGAGCTATTCTATAGTATCATCAAAATTTAAAATCAAAAATATATATAAATATACAGGGTGAGTGAGAACTATACCAACAAAATTTCAGAGGATGATCAGGGAAGTTTTCTCAGTATTTTGATATTGGTATGATGACCGATAATTCCTTGCATCGTTATTCCACTTTGTTGTTCTGGCCGCCCGACCAAAAATAAAAATATAATTCCAATTTTTCGAACTTCAATCATACTTTATATGCTCGAAATAACTTGGAATATTTTTTAAATTTCTTATTTGTTTCTACACGGCACCGGGGTTCGATCCCAGGACCTCTGACGCAATATTCAGTCAAATTTAGCACTTTGCTACAGAGCTGGTTGTTTGTAAAGACGCATTACAAGCATACATTTTATTTTATTAGAAAGAATTTCAATGCACCTCTAAACCGTAATGCTCATGGCAAGTATTGTAAGTGGTTAGTGACAATTTTAAGCTTATTCCAAAACACAGACAGCCATAAATAACCCTTGTAATTGCCGCAACGGCTACAGGTAAAGAAATATGAAGCATCATAAAGTGGAGGATTTTTCCTCCCTCCCATAGGGTACCTTTCGTTCACGTGAGGTAGAAGAATGCGAAACAAAAATTATTCAGAAACAACTCAGTCCGGGTCAGATTTGACCCAATAATAGGAGATATGGGTTTATACATAATATATAAATATACAAACCCTATTAAAACGAACATGTAAGATAACGAATCGTACAATATGGAGTCCCTTATCTCTACATTGAATGTGAAGCGAGAACAATACCCAATATACTACAGTGAAAGCAATGCTGTATAAACCAACATAAAGTTTTAATCAAAGTTAATGTCGACTGTTTTGCGCCCACCTGGAGCAAATTGGACAACATGGTATATTCTTGACATGCGCACAAATGAGAAAGTTGTATTGCAGTGCATCTGCAACTGTTTGGAAGTAAATTTTAACTTTAAAAAAATACTTAATTACATCTAAATAAGTAAATATGAATTAAATAAACATATTAACAAGTAATTATAAGTATAATCAATTGTAGTCCACAGGCATATGACACTGTAAGATTGATAATTGTAAATGAACGAATAACTGTTTGGTGGTCACTGTTTTATTGAGTTGCGAATATGACGCAATAGTAAATGCCGGTTGCAGTCGGCAATCTTATTCAAATTTTAGGAAAGGTTTAACGTAACCTGCAAGTGCATTTAATATAAATAGAAATTAATTATAAACTTGCCTAATTCTGCATAACATAATGCCCCAACCATTGATAAGATCCCACTCATAATCCATACAATAATCGCTTGCCCCACCGATCCAGAATACCGCAGCACACCTTTTGGAGACACAAAGATCCCAGACCCGATGATAACACCAACAATGATTGCTACACCATCAATGAGTGCAAGTTCTTTTTTCATTTTAACACCGCCACCACCGCTTCCAGACGCCACCGACGTTGTGTCCACATCTTTCGTGTCCTCTGTTTTATTTTCTACTTGGCTGCCCATTTTTATCACAAGTTCGTCAAATTCACAGCAGTTGCACTATACTTTCTACGCAAAGTAATATTTAGCGAGTTTAATGTATCACTGTTTGTTAATGTTTAATTCAATTATAGGTTGAATTCTCCATACAGTGGAGACGTTAATTTGAATTAAGGTTAAACATGAACGCATGCGGCATGTTTGCTAAAGCCAACCACGTGCTGCGAGCGGTCTGTCTACTGACTAGCTGCGAATGACGCCAACTTGTGCGGCTTGCCGCTTCCTCCTGGAAAGGTGAACGCCGGTAAACACGCAAAACTCGTCGAGTTTACAACGTAACGCACAAACTCACAATCTGTATGGTCACTAAAGCGTGACAAAATCGACCCGCTGGACCCACAAAAACGTTTTAAAAACTGATGCCCCGGTAATTATACATACACAAAACAAGAGAACACAATATCGAATTTGTATCGCTATCGAATTACACACTTGTACACTAGTACGAATTCTCAGCGAGAGCATCGACACTTAGTAGTTTGGACGAAAATAAATCAGAGACTCTTCAATCCATTGAATCCTCTCCGCGCTCATTCCTACAATAAACACTCAGGCGAGATAAATTAAATGTTATCGCCGTGTCTTGAAATGATAACTTTACAACATCCACCAGCTACTGTATCCCATTGTTTTCAACCGTTCTCCGACACTATTGCCGACATCACGACACACAACAATGTTGTGATGTGATAATATGAATATTACGATTGCGTTTAGCAAAACCGACGCGGCTTCCTGTAATTTGCGCCGATAAACGATCTAAATAGGATGCCCGCGTGGCGTGGCGATTATCGCCCGCTGCGGACACCCCAGGTCCACACATCACTCACTCTGATAATAATGATATAAATTACACTGCTCTTATACCGAATCAACGCGCCAGAATACTTGTGTTTTACATAATCGGTTTAATAAATTTATTATATTCGAAAGTGGAGCTCTGCAAGATATACCAAATATATAAGGGTGAGCGGGGCACTGCATTTAATTAAAAATAATTGTTCGTTTTGTGATGGTCATATATAATCCGAAGGTTATATTACTAACGAAATAAGTACATAATATGTATAAGAAATTATATTACTAAGAAACAAATAAGTAATAATAATTTGAAATATAAATATTTGTGAACATTGTAGAATGTGTCCTTATATACATGTAGGCTATATTTTATAGCCCCGCCCCGGACGTGGGGCGAAATGGTGTACATCTAATCAGTAGTGTTGTCCTATTTTTTATCGGAACGCGTTCGGAAAAACAAGCCGGTTCGTTCCGGTTTTTATAGATTTTTGAATATAATACATACAAAAATACGGCAAAAATCATCTTTAGCTCCGGACGCATTTCTGTCCAAAAAGGGAGCGTTTCGGCTCGACAACACCATTGCATCTAATCATTGCATCTAGTGTCAAATGATTGTTACAAAAACAATGAACAGTTTCACGCCATAATACATGCATTTCAAGTACACCCCGTTGTTTTACAAGTTCTTAAAGGAGCCCCGCTTTCCCCTATTTATGTTTTCAGGCCGGTCAATCAGCACAAACCTGTTGCATTCTGTGAACAGCCAATCAGTCATATTTTTAAACTTTCAGACAAACGGAGAAAAGAAATGTTGGATCCTTTAATACTAGACGCTAGGACGCAGTTTTGCAGCTTTTTACATTTTTTTTTCTCAACAATTTATTCTCAAATTTGAAGATATTTGTTCGTTTCACACTTTCGTGGGCGATAGAGTGGAATTTCATTTCACCTTTTAACCTTAAGCAGTATTAAGTAATCCGAGGTATTAATTTCGGTATTGGGGAATTTGGATATATACGTTGTTATCAAGTGGAATGCAAAATGTTTAAAATGGAAACAGTAAAGTGTATTTCCTGGTGGAGAATGCAATGTAAACTGTTGTAAAACCTTATTTGCTGTTATCAGAATGTGCTACTAGGCCAATATTATGCCATTTTTCAGACGGAATATTAGTACTAATATTACTCAGTAGTTTTGGATTATTTAAATAAGGAAGACACAGTAGATATTTAATACAATATTCTTATTTAACTTGTCCGTATAGTTTCGATTAGTGAATTTCTTCAGGAACTTATATACTTGTATATAAGAAATATTTTTATTTAACTTGCCGGACTAGTTTTGATCAGTGATCTTTTTCCGGTAGTTATATACAACTTGTACATAAGTCCCTAAAGAACAATGTTCTTCTTCGAAAATTGAAATTAGTCACGCAGGTTCAATATAAATATTGATCTGTGTCTTCATTAGAATATTAGTACTTATTATCGCATTACATAAAGTTCTTTATGACATATTAAGGTTATGTTACTGCGAGTCGATGGAAGACCAAATTGTGTCGTTATTAACAGAGTTATATATTTAGTAGCATATATTTTTTAGTACTATATTTTTATTGCAACTTTAGTCACACATTCTAAACACCGTTTCTATTTCTATGCTATGCTGTCCTATGTTTCCCTGTTAACAGCTGCTCAATATCATGAAATACTTTATTATTAAATTGGAATTAAGGGAGAGTTTCCGAAAGTTATTATAACTATAGTTATCAGTATCTTAGCAATTATGCTTAGCGTGGTGAGGTACCAGGGGGTACACTTTGACTTATATAACAATTTAATTTTTCCCATTTTTTTTGAAATATGTTAATAGGTGGTCACTTGTGACAGTAAATAATACATTTGGACAGAATTTATTGAATTCAACTTGTCAATGAAAAGAATGCGGGGAGTGGGAATTGAACCAAGACCTTTGAGTATAAGCTCCATTTAAAATATATCTACTAAAGCGTCGTCCTGGAAAAAATATTAAAGATTTTGCTTTGACAGTGCAAAGTAAACGTATTAAATCCTTGCACTTGTGGTATTAACTGAAAAATTTTATTACATTAAAAAATTTAAAAACAACGTTTTTATTAGTGTGTCCAACAAGATGAAAATAAAGTGGTCAACTTCGATATATACATCACTTGCACATTTTATATTATGTTTTTTTGGCAATGTCTTGCAAAGCGGAGGACTTTTCGGTCTGGGGCCAACGAATAATTGTGTTGTCATCCACTCCTGAGACGTCCCGAAAACTCGAGCTTCATAGGTTGCCTAGAAGTAGCCGAAATTTCATTTCATCATACAAACTTACTAACTTAGTTAGTAACAAACAAGACAAGAAGTGAACTTCACAAAAACGTTTTAACATGATGATTTTTGCAGTCCTGCAGCAAATGAGCAATATGTAGAAATATGCCCTTTCTGATGTTTTTCATATTCGCGATCCGTCATATAACAAAGAAAACTAGGAATTAGGCAATAGTTTACGCTCGTCAGCTACTATAAAGGTCACGGTGCCATCCACCCACCGTTTGGAAAACGCTGTTCTAGATAAAATACACAGCATAATTAATGCTATTTAAACCAGATAAACGCAATAAGAAATGAAAGTTTTAGGTTAGATAATAGGATTTTATTTCTCAAAAAACAAAAATTTATTTATATGTAGCAATAACAAGAAAATTCAATAATAAACGACAGAAATGCATAATATATGTGCTTAATAAAAGGAATATCCGCCAGTTAAAACTCTCACATTAAATTAGTAATTATACATTTTACAATTTTACACCAAGCAAATGGCAGTAAATTGCTGGCGTGAATTACATTAGTCACCATCTGAGTAAAGACATATATTTTTGTTTACTTTAAATCGACGCAGTGAGCAAAAATACATTAAAATAACAAGTATATCAGTCAAAAGTCAAGTGTACATTTACAATCCATATAGGTAATTCTTTCCGCAGTTGACAATTAGTAAACTATGTTATTTATTCAGATTTTGTATTTATATTGAATATCCTTGCTGTACTATCATCCGAAGTACTTACTATAATACCTCCACTCATACCAATCGCAAAATCTAAAATTTCAGATTCGTGACCAGTCAGTGTCTCGCATAGTAGACCAGTCCTCGCATCGCAAATATAGATAGCACCATCAGCCCCACCCAGAAATAGTTTTCCATCTTTGCCAAACTTTACCTTTGTCACAGCACATTCAATCTTCGCTTGATGACGCAACGCATATTTTCCCAGTTCCCATACACAAATTTGACCGGACAGCGCTCCTGTTGCTAAGACACCTAATTCTGAACTAAAGTCACAGCCTTCAATTTCAGATTCCCCATCAACCAATAAAGATGTCAGAACTTTGCCATCCGTAGCTTTTAGTACCTGTGCGGAAGGACTTATTGTGATTAATGTATTATCAGCGTTGATTTGCAATGAATTTATTGGGGTTTCACTTGAGTCTATAAATTGCCATTCAGGTGATGTGCTTTTGATATCCCATAGCTTTAAGATTCCATTTGCATACCCAACTACAATTCTCTTCCCGTCTGAGAGTAATTTACCACAGTTGGCCGAAAAGCCACTAGATGGCAGTACCTTGCAATTACCAGAAGGTATTAAATAAATGTAAACATCTCCTGATCCTGTACCAACTACCAAAATATTGGTAGCGTGATGCCATTGTATCCATTCTGTTTCGTCACTTTCTATACACCAAATTAACTTTTTATCTTTCATGGACCACACTTGTAGTAATCCTAAGAATACATAACCAAACTCATCATACATGAGGAAAAATATTACCCAACATTTTAATACAATGAATTAATATTATTATTTTGTAATTTATTGATTGAAATTCATAAATACCTGCCATATCCGCAGTTGCAACTAATGTATTATCAAAATTAAATCCAACTTCAGTTACAGAATCTTTATGTCCAGTACATTCTAGTATAACCTCCCCAGTGGTAACACTCCACAGATACGCCATATCATCTTCTCCACCTGTTATGACCATGCGCTCATCAGCACTAAGTGCACATGCAAACACAGACTTTTTGTGTTCACGAAAGGCTAATTTTGATATGTCATTGATTTCTTCTATGATGCGATTGTCGTTCAACTCTACGTCTTCATTATCTCCATCTTCAAATTCATCGTCATTATACGAACCCATCATCTCCAGTTCTTCATCGTCGTTTAAGTATATAACTTCGACATCGTCCGGCAATTCCATTTTGTTCTCTTCCATTGCTTTACTTAAAACACGTTCTTTATATATTCTTGAACTCACTTCTGTATTAATTGAAGTGAATAATACTTCTGGGAACTGTAAATTCAGTAGAAAATGCTAGAAACTTGTTCGACTTGTTGGACTTGTTCTACAGAATTGTTTTTAACCTAAAATTCATAAACAATTATCATGTGTATTGAAACATGTGTATTGAAATACTGCAACCAAGTATGCAGTAAATTCCTATTGTTTGCATTGTTAGTTCACGATATATTTAATAAATAAATGTGTAATAATTATTTTAAATAATATATTTACTCAATATAATCTATGTGCGGATAGGTTTGTTTACATTTTAATTAGAGTTTCAATAATAAGATTGAAATTTACCGCGCACAGAGGTTTTTATGAGCACCCCTGGCGGTGGTAAAGAGCATTATTTATAAGAATGCTAGGCCTACATAATTTCTACTGAACGTCTCTCGGTAGAGGCGCGTCGAACAAGAAACCTAAACAAATATGTAATATTTTGAAATTGAAGATGCTTTACGAAGAGGCATAGGAAATGGAATAAAATACTAAGTTTTATAAATTTTGGTTAACGGTACAGGCAAACAAATTGAATTTATTTCCAATAGTTCTGTAACAAGGCAAAGACGTAACAAGGTATAACGAGGATCCTCCTCCCAGCGCCCTCTCGAAATATCTGAACGTCAGATAGCTGCGTTCGCCTAAGCAGACGTTAGAAGTGTTAGAATACGGTGGAATTTATATAGGCCTAGCGGAACTATTGATTTGTGAATTTACTGAAAATTATAGAACAACATAAAACCCAGTGAATTAAATAGAAGTTATATTCATTGATTATGGCTTGCATTCGGTTTAGTAGTGCACTTAAAGAACTCCGTATTCACCTTTGTCAGAAAGGTGAATCCAGCAAAGGAATCAGGTAATAATTGATATATTTGAAGGTTATATAATCTGAAAAGCTTTGTAAATGTACCAAATACATTTTCCAGGGAATTTTTACAACAAAACTATGTTGGGATCAAAAAGGACAACCCCAAGTTCCCTATTTTAGTTCGGGAGTGTTCCGGAATACAGCCCAGATTATGGGGTCGTTTTGGTAATCTTTACCAATATAATTTTCTGTGCTATGAAATTATAATTACGAATAACTTAATTAACTTTCAGACAAAGGTGTAGAAAAAAGCGTATCCCTCAGCAACCTCAGTGCAAAGGATGTTTTTCGTCAACTCGAAGAAATGAATTCGACATGTTAATTTAAAATATCAGCACCGATGAAAAAATGAAAATATAGTCAACTTTATTTACGTTATAACAAATATATAAATTACTAGTTAGGACATACATCACACTTATTTGAAAAACATGGCAAACCAAATTTTGCAGGTTGGAAATCCTCAAGAGACTTCAGTACAACTGTTGCATCTTCGCAGAAAGCTGGGTTTATGGATGCATCAGGGACCATCACAACTTGCATTCCTGCTGCAACTGCACCTTGAACACCATTGGGAGCATCTTCAAATACAAGACAATCTTCATATTTGGGCTTGTCTGGAAACCTATCAGCTGCAATTTTAAAAATATCCGGAGCAGGTTTACCATTCTTAACTTCTGGATCAGATCCACCTAGGACAATGTGCGCGAACATTGAGAAAAATTCCTTATGATGCTGCGTTTTCAAATTATAGCTGGAAGCACTTGAAGATGTCGCCACACATAAGGGCACATTGTTCTTGTGCAGGTGTTTTACCAAGCTCTCAACACCTAGAACATTTAAATAATAGTTTTTGGTTTGTTTTTCCATTTGCTCAGTGCTGAGGGCTGTTAAGGGCCAACTGGAGGGCGAATTTAATGAAATAAATAAATTTTAATCGGCTTTGAAACGGCGCGCTACATTAGGAGTTTCGTATGTAAACCGTACCTGGCATTAACGCCGCACGTGGCATTAGCTGCTCGTGTATAAGATCCTCACGAGCTTTGAATTCTTCGATGGTAATGGGCAACTTGTAAATGTCGATTACCATTTGAGCAGAAACTGCACCAGGGCGACCCAACAATTTGGTACGAACATCAGTAGTGTATGTTTTGCCAAACTCACCAAGGATCTGCTGCACCCCTTGGCTGTCATATACTTCCGTGTCTACAATATTGAATAAAATCTTCGTTACACATTAGCGAGGATAAACTAGTTGACATGTAACTGTTTGCCTATTTTAGCAAAGCTAAATATGTTCTATTTGAAATGAACGATGCTTGCTATTACACTGTATACCGCTTGCGCTTCAGTACAAATGTCAAAGCAGAGCATAAAATAGTTTACAGCTTCGAGCCACTTGCACTAACTGATATGTTGCCTGCCAATGTAGGTATATAAGAAAAACTCACCCAGAAGTAAGCCGTCTAGATCGAAAATTACATGTGTTACTTTGTTATAAATCTTCGGTACATCCGACTGAGCCATCTTTGTCGGTATTGTCAGTGGCTGAAGAGAAAAGAGACGCAATAAACACGAGTATAAATTCCAAATGTGCCAAATACTGAATGACGTGTGTCGTAAATGTGTGGAGATTATAGAGCGATTCGATAACCTTCATATTCACAACAACAAAATATTAAATCTAGGGACCCTAAAATGAAATGCCATGGACGACACCTTCCGTCACAGAAGTACATTAATTTAATATATTAAAATAGAGTTGCCCAACTTGGAATCTTTCTTGAAAGGGGTTAATTTTAGCGAAAATTATGTAACCATGATAACTAATACAAGAAAGAAAGTATGTATATATTAATTAAATTGAAATTATTAAGAAAAAGAAATGCGGTAATTGCGAAAAATACCTAAACAGCTATGTAGGGCTTACTTCAATGTACATACCTATTGATTATTAAAAATTTAAAGTTGGATGGAGGATGAGCGAGACATAATGATCAATGAAACCCCATCCATTTGTTACACATTCTTGTAGATTATTTCAAGGTCTTTCCAATGAGGTATACTAAAGTATTTTTGTATTAAGTATAAGTAGGATTACGACGATATTCGGAAACTATCAAATACATATGTCGAAAATAGTCAGTGATAGCGAAGACAATATGTTTGAATACATATAATTGCATATTTGTAAATTTGGATGATATGATATGACCTTCAAACATATTAGCTGAAGAATACTAAATTTAGAATTTAGAAATAACTTTTAATTAGATCCGCAGGATACCCACCCGAAGGTGCCTGGCACAATTTTGTCCTTGGCTGCACCAGTTACGTGCGTTATGTATCGTCAGTAAACGAAAATTCAGAAATTTAATGCATACCTTTTATTTATTATGAGATCTGTTCATTTAAATGTAGTTTAAATGCTATGAACTTTGTAAACTTTGAATTTTTATAGAAAATTCATTTCCATATTTATGCTATGAACATAACATGTTCATATTCCCGTAGTAGTATCTGACTCGCAATTCGGAAATATGCTCCATCCAGGGTGACCAGGTCTCCCGTATTTCCCGGATTCTCCAGCATTTTTGCCTATTTTTTGGCGATCTCCAGACTCCCGTATTTATTTTTATTTACGGCGTGTTTCTCCTGTATTTTCGTCAAAAATTAGCAAACTAGCAGGTCCTGCCACGCTTCGCTTATATA
>JAODVP010094033.1:0-11522 GCA_025400035.1 Tetradonia laticeps
GGGAATCGAACCGCAGACGACTGCATGGGTACTGCAGGGCTCTGCAATTGAGCTAGCGTACATATGAATCTTAATCATTTATAATTCGAATGCATTCGACTTAGAGGTGACAATTATCAATTATCGTTTCATTAATCATTTGAACCTAAAATAATATTAGAATATGAAATTTCATAATTATAATGTTATGATAGAATCTGCGTAAAATAAAAATTTAATTCAGAGACTTCAAAATATATAGAAATTTACAAAAAGAGTACAGCTTTTTATCATACAGTAACCCCTAGAATGCTGTGCGTATTTGGTTAAAGTGCGCTTGGTACTCAATATGTTGTAAAATGACCCCTACGACCCTTGCGGGTCGTGCTCTAAATACCGTTCGTGTTTGAAAGCCCTTATTATCCACCCATACTTTAACATACTTCTAAATACTTATCAGGTGAACATTATTCTCTTAATAAAAGTTAGAAGTTAGAGCACACACACACTTTTTGTAGATTTTAAAAAGTTAAATTGAATGATAATATTTTGAGGTCCAACTGTCGTTTTTATCTTTAAATTCGATAAATTTGTATTTCAAATGGAGATCTGAAATTGAAAACATCGCTGACAAGGTAGATAGTGGACTACAGCAATGTACAGCAGATAAATATCTGCTGCTATAAATTATAATTTATGCTAGGCAAGAGTGACTGTATGTGGGTATATCAAACAAAGGGTATTTTTATAATTGTTTCGTGAAACGAAAACTCGGTTTTAAGGTACTCACGTCCCTTAGCCTTCTGCATAAGATACAGAGTGGCCTATCTCATTTGAAAATTGCCATGGCTCCCAAAATGTGAAACGCTACTATTTGAGTAAGGGAGCCCAAGTGGAGATTTTTGGATTTACTAAAGTGCGACAGATTAATGCGTAGAGGGTTAATATGCACGCCATATATTGCCAAGCCACAAGTATAAAGGACCAGATTAGTAAAAAAAAAAAACATGACAAGTAATCTGACAATTTTCGAATGATGCAAAGAATGTTGAATTTTTTAATAAAATCATCTCTACATCGTTTTACTGAACTTCCATCAGCTCAATTGGAATGTCTTATTAGTAATACTGTAGATGAACATGTTTAGAACTATAATTTATTGTGAATTAATTTTATACATAGTTACCATATGAATGAGACCGTCAATCATATCTAAGTCTAATGTTGTATTTATACAAAAAAAGTACAGAAAATATTTCGTATTTAATTACGTAATTACATACATTTTTACTCAAATATAATATAAGAGTTGGTATATCACATACATATTTCAATAGTCTTAAGAATCTTCCGTGGTTAATATAACAGCCAATTACCCTTTTTCTTATAAAACTAAAATTCACGGAGGCCACTATTGTGACAATCGATATTTCATGCAAAAGTACGTTCCAAATCGTATTATAATGAACCACACAATAAGTATATACAGATATGTGGTGTATTCATAAGGATCAACTTTAAACTCTCGCAGCAAAAGATGCGTGTCCTTGTAGAAACAGTATTTCTCTTCCTCTGGGCATGGCAATCGACGAGGCGTAAGCCCAAAAATGGCTACCAGACAACCTTGTAGAGCAGCACGAGTGTAGGCGTAGAAGGAGATGTCCCCAAGGAACCCTGGTAAATCTTGCAACATTATCAAATACCCACTGATGGTAAGCATTGGTATTTGAGTGATGGTGGTTAATGTCACTGCCGTCTATAAAAAAATGTGTTAGACATTGTTTCAAGGAAAAAAATGTAATATAAATTTCATTTGCTAACTATATGAGTTGTATAGTAAAATTGTTCTGAATTCATTAGTGGTTTTTATTTTCTCACTTTCAGTTTTAAATATTTATGATGAAATGGTTCAACTAATATTTATTGCATTTTAAACTATAGTTGAGATTGTGATTACGAATTGATTCGTCACGGCAAAGATTACGTTTTCATCTTCTGTTTGTCCTACCTTACAAATTCAAAAGCGTAACTCCTAAAATTCAGCACAATTGTACCATTCAGAATAAATACTGCATTAAAAATATAATAATAAAGAAAAACATAAATACGTTTATGGAATTGCACATTGTTCCAAAAAGGAATCCAACCGCATTAACAACATTCCCCAGCATTAGAATGAAGAGAACGAATAATACAAGTCGATCCATGTCCGGTGTTTGCCCCGAGCAATAGAAGGAGATTAACGCTGATGCTATGAATGTAGCTACCTACAGACAATTTGCATTTCAGTATTATCTTCTATAATAAATATATTGTGATTTAATGTACCCATACTTACTGAAATTGGTAAATCTAAGAACACTGCCGCTATATAATATTGTAGAACCGAATAATATCGATTATGAATTTCGCGCTTTACAAGATCCATTTCCAGTGGGACTATAAATATTAACAACGACAAACCCATTAGCTTAGTTATGAGCATATTGTAGGCGTAGCTATTTACATGTTACTATAGGACACAAGAAACCACACAAGATGATGTTGCTCGACACCGAAGCCAACCAATTGTAGTTGAAAAATACTTTGGAAGCATCTGTCCCGACGTCCCAGAAAACGAATCCAACCATAAAACTGATAACACAGCAACCCACGAAACGCAAATATGTTAATTTCTGAAAATTTAAACTTATTACATTATTACCATGAGATATTGATAATTTTGTGAAAGTGTTTTTATTTATATAATTACCAAATTTCGGGTTGTTTTTACAAATTCTCTACGTAGCAGTGTTAGAAATTTGTAATTCCATGAGGCGTTGTCATACATTAAATGTCTGATGTTATCGGAATTTGGAATTCCATCTATAAAAAAATTTAATTTATTTAAAAATAGGTAAATAGGTAAAAGAAGTCAATTCAAAAATTAATATTTCTAGCTTAATTATAAATAATAACTTCACTACTAATGCTAAATTATATTCTATTATATATTATTTAAAAATAGTTGAACTTTTAAGCCTCATGACTAGATGCAATGCGGTTTAAGCCTGAAGTTGAGAGGCACTTCTATATTTTAAGGACGTATTTTTGCAACAAAAAGCAATAACATCACATTCAATAACGTATTACATTTTTTAGGATTAAAAAATAGATAATAGATTTAAAAAATCTAAATACAGTAGATCCCCGATGTAACGTAGCTTTCGGGACCGGGGAAAAAATCCGTTACATGCGGGAATTCGTTAGTAAAGAGAAACACAAATGCAAAAAAAAAACTAATTTGTTTCATAAATTAATGTACAATTCTAAAATATAAAATGTAAAATTCTTGAATACTGTAAATATTATATAAAACATTCTCAAAATAAATTAATACATATGTATTTATTATTCATATATTATTATTCAGTTTGGAATAATCAGTCACATTTTGATGATTTCTCTCTCTCAAGAAATTAACTAACTGTCAATATAGTGGCAATATAGTGTTCAAATCAGTTTATAATCTGCGCCTTTTGAACCACTGTACAATTATAAGGATTAGTTGACATATTTAGCAGACTATCGCCGGTATACAAGCTTTATAAGGAAGGCTGGGATGTTGTCGATGCACAGATGCACGAATGCACGTGTTCTAGCAAAGCACAAATGAAAAAAAGTGAGTGAGTGGAGGGAAGGTACCGGTGGGAGTGTGGAATATTGCGGGGATGAAAAGGATGATGGCAGATGCGGAGTCAGTAAGCACTGAAGGTAATGCGAGCGGGTGCTAAGAAGTGGGTGGACGATGTGTATCAGTATGGGATGGAAATGACAATGTATTCAGTATAATGTAATTTGGAATCATGTCATACTGTAAATATCGCTTTTTGGTTCTTTCAGAATGCTTTATTTAAAACCGCGTATTTTTTAGTAGGATTACATTGTTATTCTTGTTACTAGGTAGCATACTCGCTGTTAAATAGTACATTGACGTGTTCAATATATTCAATGGCCACGCTTATTACAAAATGCGATTCAGACAAATGTTATCAGTAAAAAAGCTTGTAACGTAACAGTATTCCGCCTGGCAACATAAAATTCGAATTAGGTCACGATCATCATGTATACAGTATTTTCAACAAAGTATCAAAACTGGGACATATTTTTAATTCTATCAAAATGTGTCTTATCGCGCACAACAATATATAGACAGTAGAACCCAATTAATTTGAGATTGAGGAACATATGAAGTCAAATGCAACTTCATCAAACTAACCCACAACCGAATCAACTGATAATATATCGATATTACGTTTTGTTTACTTACCATCCGCATATAAATTTTTCGACGTTGCGCCATTTCGTGAGGCCTTGACAAGATAACCCACTCTGTCTTTGCCGAAATCCCCACAGCATAATTCAATCACTAAAACGAGACGAAAATAAATTAACATAACTATCCATGTATGTCATTAAGTCAATACAAAATATATAGGATAATCAATATAATCAACTACGCAATTGCATGACAAATATGTACTTAATAGCATCAAGTTTTAAACATCGACATAAATGTAAGTTTCATATAATGTAAAGTATGACTAAATAACGTGTGCTTAAATGACTTTTGAACTTTGTCAGATCCACGCACAATTGCAAGGAAACCGCTGTATCGATAGAATGCACATGTCCTGCTTAGTTTCCCGGTATGATAAAATAGCCTACATAGCACACTTACTATAATCAGCTGGATTGTGGTACATGTTGCAAGGGAGGCCTAGTTGATCGAGAAATGGGACCAGGTCCCTTGGAGATCCTTGATAGGCGCATTGACCTTCAGCGACTACAAAGGCATGGTCAAAGAGGTCGAAGTGACTGGCGCATACTTGATGTATAGTGCAAACGACGATTCTTCCTGACGATGCGATTTTTTTGAGGAAAGAAAGGATTTGGTGTGTTGTTAAAATGTCTAAACCACTGAACCAAAAAAAAAACATGTTATAATATATAGCGCAAATCATGAGCAACTTCTGGACAAAGAAGAAGTTATAGGTCACCTTGTGGGTTCATCAAGGTAGATGATTTTTGGATCACTAATCATCTCTAGAGCCAGTGCCAGTCGTTTTCGTTCTCCTCCTGAAAGTCGTGATGCTCTTGTTTTACGTGCTGATGATAAACCGAATGATTCGAGAAGTTCAGTAATCTGAAGAAATTGTTATATTTGTAATAAAATAAATTGTTAAAATGTCCAGTTGGGGATTTCATTAGACGTAAATCGGAAACGTTTCCTGAATGTATTGGAGAAATATAGGTTTACCATAGTTCTAATAAATTCGGAAAATTTTTGTCATTTACCTCAAATAAAATTAACCGATATTTGTTTCCGTCACTCGTGCTGAAATTTGAGTTAATTAAGGGAACTTACAATTGTTGCTTTCTCCAGACGTGAGTGTGTAATACCAAGTTTAAACTCAGCTGCAAAATGCATATTTTCCTCAACTGAGAGTAAATCATTGAGATGGATGTCTTGCGTGAGGTAGCAGGATATATTAGCGAGGTGTTCAAAGTCGGTGCTTGCCCCGTTAATGCACACATTATCACAGGTGGCGTTATTGTACCGATATCCACTTAATATATTCAATAGGGAACTTTTCCCGGCACCGGATGGTCCAATAATTGCAATTAGTGATCCACTGTTAAATACTCCGCTTATGTTTTTTAATATTTCTTTACCTAATTGTGATTGAAAAAAAAAATTAAAAAGAACATTAGTGCCTGGAAACATAATCATACTCCAACACATACTTAATGAAATGTAGAAAACGATAGATAGATAGATACTTAATGAAATGTAGATAGAGTGATACTAGGAGAGCTATAGAAAAAATGTTTGTCAGCACTTTCTAACTATCTTTCACTTTCATCGTCATAAATTTCAGAACTTCACTATATTACTATACATAACGATATATTTCTAAAAATGTTATTTTTTTCTGAAAACTATTTTTTATGACAAAATACAGGGTGTCCCGAAATTCAACGTTAAGCCATATCCAATAGGTAGCCCAGGTTATGATGGTTCTTAAAAAAACATTTGAAAACTCTATCGCTTGTACTTTCAAAGTGGTAGACATTTCAAGAGAATCTTGCAAATGTGATGTGGTTTTGATTAGTATGGCTATAAATTATTGCTTTTTTCATTGTTATTTTGGTAGAGTCAAGTAATGTCTCTACAAATTGCAATTCAAAATATGTCAGCAGTATGCTTGGAATTCCAGAAAATATGCATTTCATGTGAAATTACGAGGTGAAAGAAAAACACAAATTTCGATAGTCTGTTCTGAAAATAGATTAACCTTGATATTGTAGCAGGTGACACAGTATACCACTTTCTAAATTATTTCTCAAATTCCAAGAAGAAAATGTTTTTCTTACGAATGTACAAATTTAGCATATTATTAGCTACTCATAAAACCCTCTCAAAATAATGTCATCTAGGCGTTTCATAATAGAAAAACTACGAATTCAGCAATCCTGCACGTGTTTGTATAAGTATAATTTTGAAAAATTATACTTATTATACATTCGTAAGAATATAAATTTACCTTTAATCATTTAAGAAATAATGTAGTAAGTGTAATACTATTTTGGAAAGTCAATCAATTGCGCCAACTTTTAAAGTCACTTGTCGCAATATAAATGTTCATCTTTTTTCAGGAGAGGCTTGCAAATTTTTTTGCTAACCTTTTTTCAGGTCGTAATTTGACATAAAACGAATATTTTCTGGGGTTTCAAGCAAACTGCTTACACATTTTGAATTGAAATTTCTAGCGGCATTACTTACGAATACTCCATCAAAACAACAATTGAAAAAGTAATGGCAGGTACAGCATTCAACAACATTTACCGGATTGTCTTTAAATGGCTGCCGTATTGAACGTACATGAGATTGAATTTTAAAATATTATTTGAGAACCTTCATAACCTAGCGGCTAGGTAACCAATAGGTAGGCTAGGTTCTAGCCTACGGCTATGCTACGCTTATCGTCGAGTTTCGGGACACCCTGAATACTTATTATATTGATTATTGTATATTATATAGCAAGCTATGCCAATTAAAATCAAAATTTCAGATATGTGTATGTATATGTGAAGTTTTTCAAAATATTAATTGGAAGGAAACCAAAGATAAGATTCAAATCTTCTTTATCGGAATAAATGAAAATATGTACTTTCTTTTTAAATCAATAAAAATATTTTATTGATTAACGACCGTTTTAATAATGATGTTGAAAGTTCTTTTAGGCATTGTTTTAGAGTGATTTTAAAATCGTTGTAAGAGCAGCCATAATTTTGTTGTAGTGTTTCTGGATGTAAATGTTTTATCTTTAAATATTTAAACAGTAGAATTCCAATCTAAACTGTATACCGAAAGGATAGCAGAGAAACAAATCCCAGCATGGATAAAACTCAAATATGTGATCAATATTATTGTAGAATATAGAATATGTGGAAGCCAAATTCAGAATTCTTGTATTGCACTAATAATTAACCATTCAAATTGTAATGTTTCTTCTTGAAATCAAATCCAATTAATTATTTAATCTTTTGCTCAACTAATTTCGATTATTTATTACATCACCGTCATCAGGGTATGTGTAGGTATTAACTGAATAAGTCAAAATAAATAAATAAATAAATAGACAAAAAACTTGCTAAATATGCTTACTTTAAGATATTAGGAATGAATTTAATAACATTAATCAAAAAATATAGTTTTTTGTGGAAATTTTATTGTTGGTTCATTAATGTATAGTTTTGTAATTGTGCTAAAGTAATTTCTATCTTTTTAATATACATTTTGGGTCGGTATTTTTTGAATAAACTTAAAATCGTCTTGATTTATTTAAAATATAAAAAGCTGTAGATTTGGTTTTAAATTTCTAAAATGTTCTATTATTCTAATTCCTAAGATACATTTTATTTGGGCAATATAAATTTCGTTACACAACTCACAATTTAATAAATAAACCCCATTGGTTTTATATGATTTTTTAGGGTCGTTGTTGTTCTTCATATAATTGATACAAGAATATATTTTAAAGGTACAAATAATATTAACTTTTTTAAGAAGTGGGGTTATTAATAACATCACAGATTAAAACAATCAAAAATAATATGTTTAATTTAGTAATATCAATTTAATGGTAATAATGTTGATGCTATTTTAAAAATGATTTGTAATGGAGACTTCAATCTTTACATTCGCAATTTGAATTTTAAATTGTTGGGTATAGAAAAATTATTAATTTCTTTAATTAAATATGTAATTTTTAATAATGAATTGCATCTAACTGGACTGCTATTAAATAGTTAATTTGTAGGAACAACTAAAATAATTAATAAATAATTTTTCCTTACCTGTATTTGTGGTACTTGATAGTCCTGTAAAAACCAACTCACACATTTCCTTTGTACTCTGTTCCATTGTGTATACGTTTTTCTCCATTAGTGTAATTAACTCTCTTTGTAACTCCACTTAATAATAAAAACTTGCCTATTATGATTGATGTCACTGACGAGTTATACTACTTATAACTGAATCATTCACACACACTAAGTATGCTTCTCACTCGTAACTATTATTTCACACTATTCCTATTTATTGCGTTTCTCTTTCTGTTTAGTACACAGACTACTGAAACAATTGAGTGCATGCTGTGTACTGCTTTATAACTCTTTCTCCTTTCCTTTTATAAAAGCCTCTAACCTATGACAAGCAACAACTAAGTGTAAGCAAATATACAATTGTGTGCTCGGCAGTGCACTTATATAGTGATTCAGGAACTCACAGTTTGAATGATGGAACGTGCACTCTCGCATACAGATAGAATGAGATTTCAAGTCGGAGTTACTCACAATCAGACACGTGCTGATATCAGCGCAACGCGCGAATTAATGTTTTGCGGCACTGCCGTAATGTGTGTGGATTGACTGAAACATTGCCGGTATTTAAAAATGAGACATGTATGCTGCGTCGATCATTTGAACGATTTTGTTATGCCCTGCGTCACGTGAATGTTTTAAATATTCAGTTATTAGCATGTATTGATAAGCAATTGATAAGAAATTGATTAGTAGATACAGATGTATGTTGAAGGTATTACTGGTGACTAACAATGTTAGACGTGTTAATTGTTAGTTAGTGTTAATTGCGAGTTTTAGTTGATAAGCGGAATATGACGTAACATAGACTATGCACTTGTAATTCTACAGTACGTATTTTTAATAACTTGCTAAACAGTAACCTAAATTTAAGCGCACATTGCGCGCTATCTCTGTTGAGTAGTACACATTAAATTTAAATAATGTTAAGTATATTCACATGTAGGTAATGTTGTTTTTTATAATTGTAACAATGTAACAAATTAAATTAGTTGGTATGCACTACAGACGTGCATTTGAAGTGCAATTTATGTCAGAGAAACTGGTTTTAAAGCTCAATTCATACACTGTGTGTTCACTAGCATCACTATAATTTTAGTGATAATTGTTATATTCTGCTGAATAATACATAATGATGAGTTCGTTAATAATGTAAGCAACAATGTAGCTAGCACTTATTTTTCAATGACATATAATTAGGGTTTTTAACTTGGGATTTCCTGCTAGTTCAACTAAACTAAACTATGAAATTAGGAATAACTTGTGAATATGAATTGAAAATATTATAGATATTTAGTTTAGAGGTGCTTTGGAGTTATAATGAATTGAAATAATATTTCAATCAATCTATCGATTATCCAGAATACTTTACTTTCAATTAGGTACAGTGAATATAATTAGGTCTTAAAATAAAAAAAATCGTACTTACATACACACGGCTGTGTAGTAAAGATTTGGGAAATTTGGATAGACGACATTGGGTTATAAAGTGGAAACGAGCGGACGGTGATTAGGAAGGATTACGTGGAATTTTGGCACGGTGTGGCAGACGCGACGCCACAGTACCCCCTTGCCAGATTTCGAGTTACCGAAAGCCGGCTTGATATCTATCCGGAGGCTTTCGTGTCCTCTTCGATGTCTCGCGGGGTAACTCGTTGAATGTGACCTTCTTGGTCTCGGCGTTTGCTCTGCTCGGAGAAGGTGGCGTTGCTGCTGATGCATGCTGTTCCGTTGCTATTGTCGCTGATATCCGTGGAGACGGTATCTCCGATGGTGTTGCGTTTGCAGTCGTGGACAGAGGTGTGTATCCGATGTGTAAATGCTCTAGGGAGGATGAGGTTACTGGTAGCTCTACATCTTCTTGGGTAAACATCGGCTTCAACCGGTCGACCGAGACCTCGTCCTGGTGTCCATTAACCTCTATCTTAAAGTATTTAGGTCCTCTACTCAATACTTTGAATGGTCCGTCGTAGGGTGGTTGCAGGGGCTTCCTCACACTGTCACGTCGTACGAAGACGTACTCAGCATGGATCCTTGAATACGAACACCCGATGCTCGCCATGTCGGGAAGCGGCGACTGGTTTGATGGCGCTAATTCTCTGCCGTAGGTCCTTGACGAATTCTGACTCGTTTATGGGATTGTCGATGCTAGCCAAGAATTCTCCCGGTAGCCGGAGTGTCTGTCCGTAGACGAGCTCTGCTGCGGACGCATTGATGTCCACTTTCCAGGCAGCCCTTATACCTAGCAATACGAGAGGTAGAGTTTCTATCCATTGTGGGTGCCGATGGCACATAATTGCTGCTTTCAATTGGCGATGTAATCGCTCCACCATGCCATTTGCCTGTGGGTGGTATGCGGTCGTTCTCAGGTGATGTGTCCCTAGCAGCTCGTTTAGCTATCTAAATAACAGGGACTCGAATTGCCTGCCTCTATCGGTCGTAACCCTCAGTGGTGTACCGAAGCGGGCTACCCAATGTGTGTAGAACGCGCGTGCTATTGTGGCTGCTTCCTGGTCGCGGAGTGGTACGGCCTCTGGCCAACGGGTGAACCGATCCACCATTGTCAGACAGTACCGATTTTCCTCCGAGGAAGGCATGATGATGATGTCTATATGGACATCCTCGAACCTCGATGATGATGGGGTGATGTTTCCCAGTGGTGAGTAAACGTGGCGGGTAATTTTGGATTTCTGGAAGGGGACACATTCTTTGGCCAAGAGACGGCAATCCTTATTGCAAGACGGCCAGACGAACCGCTCCGTGACCATCTTTACGGTGTTCTTTATTCCGGGATGTGCGGGCCCATGGACAAGGTTAAATGCCTGTCTCCGGAACTGTTGTGGCAGGAGTGGGCGTGCACATGGCGTACTGATGTCGCAGTAAATGTTGAAGCGGGAGCCAGCCATCGGCACCTGCTTCAGTTGTAGGCCAGTGGGACCGCGTAGGAATCCTTGGAGTTCCTCATCCTGCTGCTGGGCGTGGTGTAGGGCTTCGTAGTTGATCACAGCTTCTACTGTATTGATGCCACACGTATCTTCCTCCATCCTGGATAATGCATCGCCTACGACATTATCGCAGCCCGATACATGGCGAATGTCAGTTGTGAATTGGCTCAC
>JAODVP010094044.1:0-11522 GCA_025400035.1 Tetradonia laticeps
AAGAGGTGACGAATATTTTTCAAAAGGCGTCCCAAGTTCCCCCGTTTTACTCTATCTTTATTAGTATTTTTATAATTACTTTATTTCTAAATCATTTTTATCATAATATAGAAAAAACTGAAAATGTTTGCTTTATTTCTGTGGTCATGCAATATTTCAGTTCTACCGTTCAATTTTCAAAAAAAAAAGTTTTCGAAATTCCCCATATAAATTATATACAGATAAAAAATCCTATATCCGTAGAAATATCATAAAGAAGAAATGAAAACTGTTTCCAAACCACAGACAGATGATTTACTTGATCTGTAACTGGATGACTCTTTGGAATCAAACACATTTATAAATAAAATCCGCTTTAGTAAGCTTGGGGATGCATTTCAAGCGTGCATAATATGCATCATACTATGTATTTCGAAGGATGCCTGGCAGACGAGACCGTGTACGCAGCCAATTCCAGTTGGCCCCGTTCTTAGTGGAGCAAAGGCGGACTTCCACATCTGAGCCTGTCATTTGCAGGTGCTTTGGATCTTATTTTTATTGCGTTGGAACCTTACCAATACCACATGTGGTGTTCAGGAAATTCAAAGCTGGGATCTTTGTTACTCTTCAGTATCTTTTAGCATATGGTTTAGAGCAAGATTTATTTAATCAGATTATTTCATATATTATTTCGCTGTTACAAAATGTAGATCGAGTAAAATGGGGGAACACGGACATACGGAGAAGACGGAATACTTGCTGTATCTTTCGTTTCTTCCACTTGGTTGATTTTAAAAAATCATAAGCACTTATTGGGTTGGATCTTCAATGTCTAATGTAGTTCAGTTGCCTTCATTAGATATGAGTTGTTTTATTACAGAGTAAAATGGACCAGTCGCTATATCTTTCGTTTTCTTCACCTGGTTGATTTGAAAAAATTCATAGGCTATTTTATGCCGGTATACCAAATTTTAGCGAATTTGGATAATTATTGTTATAGCTAGACAATAAACAAAAACCATGCGTGCGTTCCGGAGCCTCAACATTTTTGCGCAACGTAGAATTCTTCTACAGTAATAATAACGCACTTATTGCGGTGGATCATGAATGACCAATATAATTTAAGGTCTCCTGATGCCGTGTCAAGAGAATTTCATTATGTTATCAGTTCCTTTCATCTTCTACACTTCGTATTCGGGGCGTTTCGACCACTGTGCTGTGCGAGCAAACGTTTTAGTGGACTAGCAAGACTGTACTCCAAGATTGTCTGTCGAGTAAGCAGAGATCTCGCCGCGTTGAGCTTTCGATTAAAATGTTTAAAATATTTTCTTATAGTAAAAACAGCAATATTACAGTTTCTCATTATTCAACAACGTTTATTTTATCAATAAAAACATAATTTCATTGATTTCCTTGAAATTAGACTCATCTACTTGGGTGGTCCACTAACCCCGTATAGTAAAAAATTTGTATATGATGAAGTCAGATGGTTAAACTAGTTATTCTAAAAAAATTAGAATTCAAATCAAAGTGGTGATGAAGATTTTTCAAAAAGCGTCCCATGATCCCCTACTGTACGCTACACAAATTAATTTTACACGCTTTTGTGAACACATTTAGTGACATTTCCGTTAAATGTATTTCCTGTACAATATGGAACAGCTTTATAATTTCTTTGGTATATTTCCTGCATTTTTTGTGGCGATGTTTTAAGTAAAGCAGGCTCCACTAAAAGCTTATATAATTTACAAAAAAGGGACCTAAAGCAAAATATGGGGTAGCATATTACTTCTAAAGCACTTCCGCCTTTGTCTATAACATGCATACCCATATAATTCAGAGAATATGAAAAAAATAAAAAGAAAAACCATACTTATGCAGAGATCTACTTACACCTACTTGAAAAAACTCGTAAGAGGATGACTTAGAAGGAATATAGGTACTGCCAATATAATTGAAATAAAAGATTTTATTCGTGGGGAAAATGCTTGGCTGTGTTTTTATGGAGTGTTTACACAATATATGGAAAAACAGGAAGATTGAAAGACGTCGTTTGAACTTAGGACCATGCCTAAGCACGCGCACGCCTGGGAAGCATTCAATAAATAATAAATGATCTCTGATTAGTTTCCTGTTTCGCTTAAAAAAGCAACAATGAGCGCAGAAGCAGGCGGTGGTTATTTCCCTGGAGGTCGCAGAGCCCAAGCCACCCGCTAGGGTATCGGCACGCGTTGGGGACCAGAGATAGCGTTTTCGCTTTCACTCCCGGGAAGGTGAAGCCTGTGTGCAATGAACCACGTTGCGCAATAGACCCATTCATGCTGGGTATGAAAATATGCAGTGCAAGGGGCAGCGACCCTCCTGAATGCCACACTGCTGGCGAATAATGCGTGCATCTTTAATGGATTTTGTCTCGGCTGGTGTGTACCAGCCGCAACCCTCTAACGCACCTTAACTTTTCATCTTTCCGCGAATTCAATGAGCACAGAGGAATTTCAATTACTTGTCTATGCATGAGCAAGTGAGCTCAGCCTCTGAAGGACGATTCAATGCTGTTTAAGCCGCTTTTGGAATGTACTCGCCTACACACTCCACACTGATCCTGTGAGGTTTTAACAATTCTACGTATTATTCAATAATATTTGAATTTCACGTAATTCAATATATTCAAAACCGCACTCGAGCAGAGATGACATTTTCGCATCCATTTCGTTCAAAGTGCGCGCTGTGGCATAGGTAATTTATTCAAATTACATATCGATTCGCGAGTTCCATAAAACACATTGCATGTACCTAGTGTCCTTGATTTAAACGATATGAGTTTTAAAATGGGACTGTAGCTATTCGTGCGTTTTTTGAATATTTGATAATACGGTAAATACATATTAGTCCGAACAGGATACAATGCGCAAACTAATGCCAAACAAAATAAAGTAGGTACATTTCTCCCTGTTTGCTCTAAGCTTTATTCGAGTCGAATGCTTGGATGCGCGCCTCTAATTACTTGTATTGTTTGTTTAATTGCAGTTTAATTAAATGGCTTCCTTATCTGTGTTTGAACAGGAGGAATGATAAGCGTTTCTAAAGCTCTGCAGCAGTCACTAGATATTAATTCGACAATGTATTTATTTGTGGCTAATAAATATAATTTGCTCTCTGTTCGGCATATTTGTATTCAGAAAATATTTAATTACAAGAAAAGTAATTAAGGTAATTTAATTTTTCAAAAAAGTATGGATAGGTAAAGAAACAGAGTATAACATACTAAATTTTCATAGAATTGTCTATATTAATTTAGCCGTTATCTAGTTTTAAATAAATAATTTCAATAATTACACGGTGGGACAAACTGGGGTCAATTAATCTGCGCAGAATGAAAAATTTAATTCAGAGAGTTAAAAATACGTAGAATTTTTACAAAAAGACCGTAGCTCCGAACCGCAGGTGGTTTTTGCAGAATAAATTAATGAAAATGACGAGTAATTATATGGAATTGCTAGTTATCTGAACACACGCACGGCGGTCCTATTAAGCCGCTGATTTATGTGACAGGTCGTAAAACCCTTAATGCAGACAACTCAAGTCGCTCCTATTTAAATACATAGAGGCGCTACCTGCTACTAGCGTTTCAGAAAATATTTAATTACGAGAAAAGTAATTAAGGTAATTTAATTTTTCAAAAAAGTATGGATAGATAAAGAAACAGAGTATAACATACTCAATTTTCATAGAATTGTCAATTTTAATTTAGCCGTTATCTAGTTCTAAATAAATAATTTCAGTAATTACACGGTGAGACAAACTCGGTTCAATTAATCTGCGCAGAATGAAAAATTTAATTCAGAGGGTTAAAAATACGTAGAATTTTTACAAAAAGGCCATAGCTCCGAACCGCAGGTGGTTTTTGCAGAATAAATTAATGAAAATGACGAGTAATTATATGGAATTGCTAGTTATCTGAACACACGCACGGCGGTCCTATTAAGCCGCTGATTTATGTGACAGGTCGTAAAACCCTTAATGCAGACAACTCAAGTCGCTCCTATTTAAATACATAGAGGCGCTACCTGCTACTAGCGTTTCAGAAAATATTTAATTCCGAGAAAAGTAATTAAGATAATTTAATTTTTCAAAAAAGTATGGTTAGGTAAAGAAACAGAGTATAACATACTAAATTTTCAAAGAATTGTCAATTTTAATTTAGCCGTTATCTAGTTTTAAATAAATAATTTCAGTAATTACACGGTGAGACAAACTCGGTTCAATTAATCTGCGCAGAATGAAAAATTTAATTCAGAGGGTTAAAAATACGTAGAATTTTTACAAAAAGGCCATAGCTCCGAACCGCAGGTGGTTTTTGCAGAATAAATTAATGAAAATGACGAGTAATTATATGGAATTGCATAGGCAAGCGGAAACTATTGAATCTGGTTGTTTCCTAGTTATCTGAACACACGTACGGCGATCCTATTCAACCGCTGATTTATTTGACAGGTGGTAAAACCCTTAATGCAGGCACCTAAAGTCGCTCCTATTAAAATACATAGAGGCGCTATCTGCTACTAGCGTTTCAGAAAATATTTAATTACGAGAAAAGTAATTAAGGTAATTTAATTTTTCAAAAAAGTATGAATAGGTAAAGAAACAGCGTATAACATACTAAATTTTCAGAGAATTGTCAATTTTAAGTTAGCCGTTATCTAGTTTTAAAAAAATAATTTCAATAATTACACGGTGAGACAAACTGGGGTCAATTAATCTGCGCAGAATGAAAAATTTAATTCAGAGGGTTAAAAATACGTAGAATTTTTACAAAAAGGCCATAGCTCCGAACCGCAGGTGGTTTTTGCAAAATAAATTAATGAAAATGACGAGTAATTATATGGGATTGCTAGTTATCTGAACACACGCACGGCGGTCCTATTAAGCCGCTGATTTATTTGACAGGTCGTCAAATCCTTAATGCAGGCAACTAAAGTCGCTCCTATTAAAATACATAGAGGCGCTTTCTGCTACTAGCGTGTATTATAAAAAAATTACAATTTTTCATTAATTTATTCTGCGAAAACTGTTTAGTAAAAAAATCTGAAATTTTTGTATGATGTAGTCAGATAGTTACACTAATTATTCTAAAAAAAATAGAATTTTTAGACTTAAAACAAAGACGTGTCAAATATTTTTCAAAAGGCGTCCCAAGTTCCCTCATTTTACTCTACTAGATATCACTGATTTTTTACGCGTTCTAATAGGTAGACACGTATGTAGTCGAGTGTGTACTCAATGTCAGTAACATGTATGTATGTATATACTTAAAGTAGTGCGCCGTCACAATGCGACAATTACGGCCGAGTATGACCGCTTTGTATACGTTGGATGAACACAACATATCGATGTGCACCAGCAGAACATTTGTGCTTTTATAAAGTCATTGACATACGGCGATACGCCTTAGGTATTCCTTTATTTAGATAACTCCAGTACATAGCAGGTAATGGACTGCTTTCCACTGTTATCATTACCCGCCAGGTAAACATAATTACAAAAGAATTTCAAGTGTGCAAAGCCGAAAGAAATTTGAGGATTTTCTGCGGTGTTTAGCACAGCTAACTGGTTCAAGCATGAAAATCTGAGGAAACTGTGCATATTATTTGCGAGTGGTACATGCCTTATTAGTTCTAGTTGAGTTGCTGCGCTCATCTGGTATTTCTGTGCGACTCAAATTCTTGGCTTGCTTGCCGCTCTTCATGATAACAGCCAGTGCAATAAGCGTGACCGTTCAGACACCTGCGACAAAGCGGAAGTTGCCAGCACGAAAGAATATCATTCTCGCATTTCTCGAGCAAATCTCTAGCACACTAATTATGTCGCATCTTATGTAAATTGCCAGCATTAGCGACAGCAATGCTTGAAAGAAGAAACAGCCTGGTAAAAAGGCCACCACAGTCCGGAAATGCTGAAACGGAAATAGCACATCAAATTTCCAGATAATTTAATACGCACTGCACACAATCGCTTTGTGAGTGCGCATATGCGCATTTTTATGATAAGCGCACACTAAGGGACCCGTCGCAACACACACAATGCTGGTAGGCAAACAATGCGGATCCAACAGTGCCTACTACACGATCGGATGTCCACCTAAATAAAACACGACAGTATCTTGATAGTTGAGAGTTGCTGTATGAAAAAATGTAAAAACATAAAAGGCAATCGAATAAATCAAAGCCCTGCACATCCTTCCTGCGCGCAACACGCTGCGACGTATAATTTTCTTCCTGTTTTCCGCCAATGTCCTTTTCTATTCCCACCAGTGAATCGCATATTTATTTTAACGCCGCTGCACATGTTCAAGGACGCCCTCATTGTTCCATGCAGCATTGCCATGCACGGTAGGCATGGCAGAGGGCAATATGGGAAATCTCAGTTCTGTGCCATTTCCGGCCATCCTAACGACATACTGCAACATCCGGTCACGTTGTATGGACTACTGCACAACAGCACAACACATTGAACGCATTTAATTGCGATTTCAATATGCATATGTAGGTACTTACTATGATTCAATTTACTATTCACTTTATACATTTCAAATTCTAAGTTGTTTCGAAATGAAATTCATTTCTATGTAAGAAGTAATTTTGGAACGAGTAGCAAACGAATAAAGTAGATTTCGCCGTTCAAATTTAATTCAGTGTTAATCAAACTATAAAGAAAAATTGGCGATGATCAGAAAAGAGGAGTTGATGGTGTAATTGGTAGCGCAATCGACCGGCCATTGATAAGTTCCGGTTCATGTCCGGATCATCGCCAATTTTTCTTTATAGTTTGATTAATACTAAATTAAATTTGGAAGGCGAAATCTACTTTATTTGTTTATTTCAAATTCTATATATCTATAACGAAAAATTGGCGATGATCAGAACAGAGGAGTTGATGGTGTAATTGGTAGCGCAATAGACCGGCAATTGATAAGTTCCGGTTCATGTCCGGATCATCGCCAATTTTTCTTTACAGTTTGATTAATACCAAATTAAATTTGGACGGGAAATCTACTTTATTTGTTTATTTCAAATTCTATATATCTATAAAGAAAAATTGGCGATGATCAGAACGAAGGAGTTCAGGGTGTAAATGGTAGCGCAATCGACCGGCAATTGATAAGTTCCGGTTCATGTCCGGATCATCGCCAATTTTTCTTTACAGTTTGATTAATACTAAATTAAATTTGGAGGGCAAAATCTACTTTCTTTGTTTATTTCAAATTCTATATAATGTACGGATCACGGTGGTGTAGTAAAGGCTTTAGGAAGATTTCGTAATTAGGATCATCATTAATAAACCTGCAACGTCCAAAGCAAGTTAATTAATATGGATATGCTGTAGTATACTACGTAAGGCATGAAGATGCTTTTGGATTATAATTTCCTCATTTTCCCAAACAAGAAAGTTGCACATTTTATGTGACTTTCTGATTAGATAATATAACCTTTTACTTATTGTCAGTTACATATGAAACTTACTACATTCCGGTTCCTAATTTTCTTCTTCGGGGCAAAAATACTTTCCGTTCTGCCTAGGTAGGTACTAAAAAGCACTTTATTTCTTTACTGTAATTATAAGTTAATTATAAGCAATTTTTTGTTAATTATGTGGAAGATTTCAATTAGCGAATGCTAGAAAGCATTACTAACCTACACGCTTAGAAGACAATTGTCACTTGAAGCTCATAAAACGTGACAATTTACTTACATTTATTACCTTGAATATAACCGTGACTAATTAGTTACTAAATTAAGTTAAACTATATATACTTAATTAATATGTTCGTAAATTTCAAGAGATTAAAGATATACTTTAGCAATTCACATATATTTGTATTTCACACGTCAATTTCGGTGTAAACAAGGTTAAAACATATCTTTCCTTCACCTGGTTGATTTGAAAAAATTCATAGGCGTGCAGAAGGGTATTTTATGCCGGTACACGAAATTTGAGCGAATTTTGATAATTATTGTGATAGCTAGACATTAAACAAAAACGATGCATGCGTTGTGGAGCCTCAATAATTATATTTGCGCAAAGTTGAATTCTTTTACAGCAATAATAACACACTTATTGTGGTGGATCTTGAGTGACCAACGTAGTTTAATGACTGCTGATACTGTGTGAAGAGAATTTAATCATGTCATCAGTTCCTTTCTTGAGATATGAGCTGAATCTTCTACAATTCGTATTCGGGGCGTTTGGACCACTGGGCACTAAATGGCTGTGTGAGGAATATGTTTTCGTGAACTAGCAAGACGAACAATATATTTGAAATTGGCCTTATTAGGAGACTGGCGTCGGTACCTTAGTAAAAATAGTAACATTACAGTTTCTCATAATTCAACAACGTTTATTTTACAAAAATAATTTCATCGATTTCCGTGAATTTAGTTGGGTGGTCCATTAAACATTTTTACAAAAAGACCGCAGCTCAAAACCTCAGCTGGTTTTTGCAGAATAAATTAATAAAAACACGAAGATGTTATAACCTTCCGTCCATCATTAGTCACAGTGTTTTCTCTAAAACTATCAGAGATATCGGATTTCAGCATTTGATTCAGCTCATGGGTTCTAATTCTAGTCCAGTTCTACCTGCAAGGTAACAATGCTCTATTTGTCTGATAACTCTTATAGTTTTAAAGGAAACGGATGGACGGACGGACGGAATGACAATAATTCAAAGTTCGATGGTGCATATAGAGACATATTTTACGGAATGCAGTGTAGTGTATTACGGGAACCCCCTCATTCTTCATGCATGACCTCGCCATGTTGCTTTTCTCGGAAAACCGGCACCACGGCCGGGCAGTATAAAATATGTTTGTATTTTTAAAAGTCGGTGTAAAAAAAGCACGGAGACACATCGCCATAAAACACGTGTTTCTTGTTTAAGATAACGCACTTGCAATTAAGGCGAACATAAAGAACGAAATAAAGCAGACTTTCGGAGCTACAAGCCGGAGAGAGACACACTCATTCCCGACGACATCAGTCGACATTACGTTCCACGCGCACAACTCCGCTACGGTGTACAAACTGTAGCTACGCATGCGCATTAGGTTCAAAGCAATCACTGCACTGTAATTAATTCCTTTGTCAGCGACCAGCAAAGAGGCAACATCGAGATACAATAACGTTAACCAGAATTGAAACCAGTGTTAGGTCACGTGGAATGCGATGGAAACACGTGCCGCCCCGCAATTCAATGAGTGAATCATACCTTCTTAAAAATCCTGCGAGCCTCCACGAACCGCGCGGCACAATAAACAACGCTTCGAAAATATTATATATGAGAACAAGGAGCGTTCTCATGCTACTGTTTGGATCCGCTCGCCGCGAGATGCTGTCCGGCATTTATGAGGCGAAGCTTTTTGAGCCGCGAGCGGTGCAACCGCCTAACAAACGATCATTCATTAGTGCGAAGACATTGGTTAACTCCGGCGATGCAGAACGGTAGCTGCCATCTCAGGTGGACTCAATGCGAGCGGGCACCGCTTCTTCATTGAACGCCATTGTCGCTAAGTCTTTATTGCTGACGCTTTATTGTTGACTGGCTTTGCATAAATGCGGCGTCGTAATGATGCCAACGGCCGTAAAATGCGATGGACGGGTCTTTATTTCATGAGTGGAACCGAAATTAATACTATTTTGTTTCACCCAGGTTGAAATATACACATATTGGTAAATGCTTGTTAAATATTGTTTTTACATTGGTGTACAATATTCCAATATTTCAATGTATTGGTGTATTTCTTTCTTTTTGCAATAATTTTTTTTATCCCTAGTAGAATTCAAAATATATATGTATATTGTTATTGTTCAATCTTGTTTTTCAATATTGGCTTACAATATCCTTACAACTCCTCCAATACATTAAACAGCCTTTGAAAAATTTTCCGAAACTTTCAAAGCCTTCTAAAAGCTTCGGAAATCTTTGAAAGCCGGCGGGTATTTATTTATTAATATAGAGACAATATTGTAAGCCAATATTGAAAAACAAGATTGAACAACAACCTTCAAAACTTCGAAAATCTTCGAAAACCGCCAAAAACCTTCCTTTACCTTCCCAAATCTTCCTAAAACATTAGAAAATATTGAAAATCTTTCAAAAACCTTCGGAATTCTTCGAAAACGCCATACAAACCTCTCTAAAACCTGTAAAAAAATCTCTACAAACTCCTCCAATACATTAAACAGCCTTTGAAAAATTTTCGGAAACTTTCAAAACCTTCTAAAAGCTTCGGAAATCTTTGAAAGCCGGCGGGCATTTATTTATTAATATAGAGACAATATTGTAAGCCAATATTGAAAAACAAGATTGAACAACAACCTTCAAAACTTCGAAAATCTTCGAAAACCGCCAAAAACCTTCCTTTACCTTCCCAAATCTTCCTAAAACATTAGAAAATATTGAAAATCTTTCAAAAACCTTCGGAATTCTTCGAAAACGCCATACAAACCTCTCTAAAACCTGTAAAAAAATCTCTACAAACTCCTCCAATACATTAAACAGCCTTTGAAAAATTTTCGGAAACTTTCAAAACATTCTAAAAGCTTCGGAAATCTTTGAAAGCCGGCGTTTCGTTTGCGCATGCGCGAAAAAAAAAAAACAAAAGTGGCGTTTTATTTCATATTAGTATATATAAGTTATATTAAAATATATCAAAATAATCAGAAAACATCCCTGATCAACCTCTTTTAGTTTGATGGTAGAAATCTGTCTTCCCCTGTATAGATGAGAATGTCATGTAGAGAACTGAACAGAAAATAAACAACAATTGGTATGATAAACGTTTTTAAGTATGTTATTCATTACTTTCATAAAAGTTTCAAGTTTCACTTTTAGCGTGTGAATTTGTTTGAGTATATATCAATTGGTGAACTTGATATATCACTTGATATACAAAGAACGAGCCGTATCGCTGGTGGAGGTAAACTAAAACTAATTAAAGTATTTGCGATCTGTAACGGAATGTTAAACCCAATTAAATTTGGTCCAAGTGTGCAACATTTGAGTGTGTGTAATCGTAATTAAACTAAGTATAATTAGCTTTGGAAATAAAGCATTTCATATTTTCACAATATTGATTTAAGTTCCTTATTTTATTAATAAATTACAATTCAAGCAAGTATGATATAGGTGGTATGTGATATAATATCATTTGTTTTCGACGAAAAGTGTTGTATGTAAAAAAACTCAATCAGAATCCTTGGCAAGGATCTATTCTTATATATCATTCCTCCCTGCACAAGTTCGTGTATATAGTTCTCGCGCTCAAATATTACATCTTCATTGGAAATATGATTGCATTCACATGTAGAAATTGTTCTTTTATAAAACGAATGAAATACCAACTTTCATTACCAAAACAATAAATGATTTGCAGGAGAAACTCTGCAATTCATCCTAGGAAATCTAGTAACACCACAACATTATATTGAATAATATGGGGGAACGCGGACATAGGGGGAACGTGGGACGGTCGCTATATCTTTCG
>JAODVP010094055.1:0-11517 GCA_025400035.1 Tetradonia laticeps
TAACATTGCAGCATAGGGATCTGGCCATCCTGTGTAGTTTACTGTCCTTGGGTAAAACCTATAAACAACTACATATTTTTAAAATACAGAAAACCTCAACGAGCTGTTTATACATATCACCAAAAAATGCGGAATTATTCGTTCTGTTTTGAGTTTCAAACCGTTGAAACTATCGAATCTACAATGGCCTCAATAATGTACTGATTTAATTAAAATTCACTTAATTTCATACAGTCAGATTATTAAAATACAAAATTGTTAGCAATAACACGAAATAATTTTTATATGAATTACAACATTTAATATTTAAAATCACGCAATTACCAACTTCACGTCTAGATACATTTAGTTCTGTTGGGTTGGTAGTGTTTTGCGAAAAAGACTCAATGCCTTCGGTCGGCCACCGAGCAGTGCGCGCTCCACATGTGTGAATATTCGCAAATTCCCGAAAATACCACACGCCGCGTTCGCTGAAGCCACCGGTTTGTGCCGCGTGAGAATGTTACGATGCCACAGACTACATGCTGGCGTTATCAATCAGTGAAATTTGTCGAGGAATACCCTTGAAAGTGGTGCGATCTGTGCGATTATCTCGTGTGTGCGTGTGTGCAGGTCTGCTTTGCCCCCCGGCACGTCTGTGAAGGTCGCATCGAGGAAGTCGAGGAATATGCGCCCGGTGAGGGAGATTGGATGAACCACCAGCTAAAGGTGAGGCTCCGACATTAGATTTTGAATCATTCTATGACAAAGTAAACATTTGATACCCCATTCAATTTAAAAGCGTCTAGATCACCAAGGAAAATGCATTAGTGATAGATACGAAGATCCGCATACACATTCTCTGTCACCGATAGAAACCTAACCCAAAAACGAATGGTTAGTGTGTGGCAACCGTAACCCACCCACGAACACCTGCTCGCGCTAATCGAGGCTGCGATTGCTATTCATGTTAGCAAAGTTTGCAGCGTTTTCTGCATTGGTCGCCGTTCAGTGCCAATCTGTATGTGGGGTTAACCTCGACGCATTCTGTCTTAGAAACTGTACCTCAACCAGTTGGTAATTGTTTATGATTGGGATGATATCAGTCATTTGTTGATTTATATGTAAGTGATGTGCGGATTACTTCGTTGATTAACAGTGTGTGACTATTATTAGTGAATTGCTCATTAATGCACGTTGATCGAATCATGGAGACAAGAGGCATTGTGAAATTCGGATGGACGACAGCGAGAGAAACGAATTCTTTCTTATACATCAGGCGATAGAAATAGAATCTTTTTATAGATTGGCGCCTCGTGCGTGTTGGGACTACAAGTGCGTGAGTGCATTTTGGATGGGATGACCACTGGCTATTACTTATTCTTGGTTTCATCGACGGGTTTTTGGAAATTGACTCATTTTGTCAGTGTCGATCCAGAATCTAGACGAGATCCTAAAACAAATATGTGTTAGCATTACTATTATATGTACAAGAACTTATTATTACTTCGTAGTATTAGCATTATTAAATTTAATTGTGTTTTGAGAAGACGTTAATTTATGTTTCTGTTTTGGTGTAGGTGAGGTGGTGTGATCTGGTTCAAGCAGCTGTTGGGTCGCTGTTAATAGGAGTGCTGCGGCGGACGCGGAGGCGGCGATGGACGTCGGCGGCGGACGCAGACGCACGCCGTCTAAGTCCTCCGCCGAGGATCAGGCGCTTGACTTGATTGCAAAAGAGGTAATTCTTTAACTTAAATATTCAGGAACTTTAATGAAGTATAAGGTTTGTGTTCTTTGATTAGCCAATTTATTTGGATAGTATTGCAAATTCTGATAGAATTTGGTATCGAAAAATGGTAGGAATGAGCAAACAGCAGATAAAGCTGACATTAAGCTTTATCATTACTGCACAACATAATTGCAAAGGAAATAGTGGGCCGGCGATTCACTTTTCATGACATTATATCGCTATCACTAGGTTTATCATAGTTTTATGACTACAACGTGATCTAATTTTTGTATATGGTTTTAGTATGCAGTATAGATGTGTAGTTTTGTATATATGCGTATTAAATATCAAGTTCAAGAAATGCCATGTTGAAGACTGAATTGTTTCCTCTGCCGGATATGAACAGCGATTAGATTGAAATGTTTGAATTGAGGGGCGCGTTCGACACTTGTTTATTTTTAACCTGTGATATGTCACTGCTAGTACTTTCCTGATGCTGCTTTCGTTTAGATCAGGGGTTTCTAAAGTACGGCTCACCAGTGATATTTCTGCTGGTCAGAAAGCTCTTATCAAGCTTACAATGACACATAAAGACCGGGGCATAAGAACATGTACATAATATTTGTGACGTTGGAACAACAGCGATGTTGTTATTTATGCTGAAAGCATTGAGGAGGAATTTATTAGCACCATACCGAGAATAAGCTTGCTATTTGTCGTTCAAGGCTTGAGAAACCTGCTGGTCAATTTGTGTTGGTTTGCATTAGAGTACTATACAGTAGAAGTCCGATTATAATTACCGCATATCTCGGCGTATAGTGCGCAACATGCTACTTTTTGGTCTTGGAATTGTAATTTCAAGCTATCCCCGGCGTATAGGGGGCACTCTGGTTTTCGGATTCATATGGTTAGTAATGGTCGGGTTTTCAAATTCCTACACAAGCATTCGGGCCACGGAAATTTTAATTTATTTCCTTACTCATTAGTACATTCAAATATTTGAAAGATATGACTGAAATACCTTTCGTTTATATCAGTATAAACTGTCCAGGTTGAGTTTCGATATTTGATATTTATGGTAAAATTTCAAGTTTCTGAAAGTATAGCTAGCGTATTTTCCGATTTTCCGCATTTTCCGATTTTCAATATGCGCACTATACGCAGAGATATCGTATATAAACTTCAGTCCATCCTTTTTTCTTCATCTTGTTATCTCAATGTTGCTAGCATCTGTGACAGTTGATACATTATGATTCGGAGTAATCTGGCGATTGGTAGATTGCAATAAAAATAAATGACGATTCAACTATGCAAAACTTTACAGTAGTGCTCCGCAGTCGGTGTTCCATAGCATACCAGTATGCCTTATCAGTAGAGTCCGACCGAAACCGCCTTTTTTAATTTCGGCCGAAATGTAATATTCGGCTTTCTGCCAGTTTCGGCCGAAATCGAAAACCGCAGCTTTTAGAATGTCTTATAAAAGCTATATAAGTCATTTTCTGAAGCAATAGAAATGAAATATTATGTATAGAAGATTTCTAGGTCCAAATGTTCTTTAGGGAGAATTTGAATTATGCCTTGAGCGGGATTCGTACCCGAATCCATGAATTGCCGTTGGATTGTCTTACCAACTAGACCATCAGCGCATCTTATCGGGTTCCCGATCACGCCAATCTTATATTTATAATTTTAATGGTCCCTAATTAACATGTGGACCTAACATTTCATTTCAAAAATTGTTATGTTTAACCGTATATGAAAATTGGAATTAGAATATTGTATTAAATTGATTAACTGATTAAGAAAACTGTATTATTTTAAAACATTTCGAAACAAAATATTGAGAAGTATTCAATTCAGTTCTTAACGATCGTATTTGTAATTACATTACAAAATAATATAAGATTACAAATATCACATGTCAGAAATATCACATTTTTGGAAATCACGAATAGTCAGGGAAAATATAAGCGATATCAAAAAAGATCGTCAATATTGGACACAAGGCAGTGAACATTGGTGAGGAAGTCAAACACAAAGTATGGAATTTTATGATCCGAGAAGTGGAAACCCTCCTAATTGCTAACGAAGATGCGATGGTAAATCGGTTATGAAATAAATATTTACATACCTAGAAACAATCTGTAGTTTTGGAGTATCGCGACATTCTAGAGCAGCAATTTCCAAATTGCGGTTAGTCACTCACATTTCTGCGGTCCGTTGCTCAAAAATTATCCCTGAACAACCTCTGAAAGTTTGTTGGTTGAGTTCTGACTCATCCTGTATACCCTGCAATTATTATAGTGTGGGCACCCATCCAGGGCTTTAGCCACGGGTGCATCTACTTTGAAAAATCAAATTCTTAAATAACGTAAGGTACTTTAGAAATTCCAAACCCTATTTTAGAAATTCTAAACCCTACTTACAGATCAGTTTTAGCTTATTCAAAACCTTGAGAAGTTAGAAATCCCTGTTCATAAGAGATTTTTAATCCACTATATTTGTAACAATTTGCGAGGCACGAAGTAATTAATTAAAGTTCAACTTCAGCTATCAATCACTGATAGGAAACACATGAAGTCGATCATATTTTATGCATAGAATTTCCAAAACTATATGTTATTGGGTTTTTAAGAGGAATCCTAGGAACAATTATCATGTTTTCAGTTGAAATGAGTGAAGGTAATTGCTTTTCATTTCTAGGCTGTATTAAAATTAATAAGTTTGGACGAAATTGTGTGATTTATAAAATACGAACAATTGCATATTCTTTGTTTTAACAGGTGGTTTTAACAGTACCAGTATGAATACTTCTACATACACATATTCTGCAGTTATTAATCTAAAATCTAAGAAAATACTTCCCACGCCAATACTAAGTATGTCCTTCATTATTTATAAACACGACTTTTTGGTAGTACTTCATGCTGTATATGGTGTGTTGAATTTCATGTAAAAATGTCCAATTTATATGGGGCGCACTTTCATATTTTACATAATACGATTTTGTACACAACTCTTCCACTTTTATTTTTACTTGTTAAATCTCCCGAATGATAAGTATAATGTACATCCCGTAAATCACTGCTTCTGAATTCAGCGGAAGGAAGCTCCGACCGACGGACCCCAGTGCATTAAGCCAGGAATCTTTTTTGTCACGTAGCACTTCAGACGAGTAGTATACCTATACCGATGCAGAATCAAAATAGCATCTAAACGGAAATTTATGCTTTGGCTTTGATTGATTGGTTTGTTAATGGCAATAAGCTGTTCTAATTCTATTAAAATATATACAGTATGTTAGCGTCAACCACCTCGAAGATATAAGAAAAGTTGACCATTTTTGTAGACAGGAAAAGAGACATAACATGCAAAATTAATGGTCTCCGCGATATCTAGACACATCCAGTCGCGTCCGGCTTCATCTACTTTAAATTATTATATTCATTATTCCCATAACTTCACACAGTTTACTGATAGTTTACAGTAAGTTAACGTTAAATGAGGCTATACCACTAGAAACTCAGCGCATTGGTTGTCGTCCTATAATCTAGGAGTGCTACATAGAATTGAACCTATGCTATACGCTATGGTATTTTTGGGCTGCTCATGTCGAGGAAATTTTCTAGACTGCAGACTTGCGACAGGGGGATTCTAGTGTAAAGAGCGAAGTCGAAAGACTTACCGTGGTATTTATATCCGACTCATAAGAATGCCGCCTGTAGCCGGTGTATCCCAGCTAGACTTCCTGACTTTTCAACTTTCCGCTAAGAAACCGAGGTTTTCTCCTCAGTCAGTCTGCAGCTGCTAACGCTGCAACTCTTGGCTGGCTTTACTTTTAAGAAATCTGCTTAATTGTTGATATTTGTTGAAGATCAGTAAAGTGATAAGTGTGTTGTGAGGTTCACTTATTTAATTAGCGCTTGTTAAGTCAACTTGTTTCGCACCAGTGGAAATATATTATCATTGTTTTACAAGTTGAACACAATTGAGTTGCTTGTTTAGTACCTACATACCTTGAAAGTGTTTATTTCGAAGCGATGGTGTCTGCTCCGCTTTTATCAGTCTCGTATCCACGCTGGGAGCTGATTATGCAGTCGCGAAAGATTCAAAGCGCATCATTAGCGGACTGTCTTCCTACGACTTATTGTGTTAATGGGAATATAGCTGTGAGGGCAACAACAATTAATCTTCGAAAATATGTAAGTTACTTTTACGGCAAATACACTCCAAAATAGGTAATTTTAAAACTTATAATATTTACATACACATTCCGCTCCGATTCATAAGTTGTTGATATGATGTAATGTTGATCTTACCACATCTCCAAACACTTCATATTTACGTCATCGCCAAGAAAATCATCTCAGCAAGCAATGTCAGCTATGATTCACCATTTTATGGAATTAAATTTATGATAAAAACCACATTATTTTACGATTATCCTGTTGAAGGTATTTTAGTTACTGATTTTATTTTAACACAAATCTACGAGTATCCTATTTTGGAAAACTGTACTTTAATCTTATCAGAACATATCAGAAAATAAATGAACACCGACTGATATCAAGTCAATTAAACGAGTGCCAATCCAAATTTGTGCGTATCATTTCAACGTGTTGTCGTTTTGATGTGTCGAATTCACAGTAAAATCAGGAATTAAGGTGTGGAGTTTTATTCGACATTGTGCAAGTATTAGCTGATTGGGTAAAAAGTGCTAAAAACACGTAAATTGATGACTAAGGAATAAATAAGTAAGGCAAGCTTAGAATGCCGTTGGTGAAAATACTTATTACCTCACGATAATCGATAATTACAGAAGCAAACAACAGGTTTATGTTAGATTGTTAGATTGTTCAATTGTGTGGGATATTTGTTAAAACTGGAAATGGAACGGGAAGTTGAATCGCATTCCGTGGGGCCCGACGCACCCAATCGGCAGATAAGCACACAATCGGAAAATGCAAGCGGCCATGATCGGGGTGACAACGAAAATAAAAATCAGTCTCAACGCCACCTTGAAACGCAATGTTTAGAAACTTCACTCTCTGACAAGGGTGACCGTTGTGAAACAATGGGACAAAACACTTCAAAACAGATAGAAATTGATGCGGACAGTTCAGAGAAGTCCGACGCACAAACAAATTCAATAAACGAAGTAAAGGGAGAAGGAGAGACAGTGAAACAATTGGACAATGGCCAACCCACTAGCATTTCGAATGCGGATGTGGATGCGGATGAAGACGAGGAGGATGTAGATATTGATGTTGAAGTGAATTTGCGAGTGACCACAACCGATAGTGAACCACAATATAACAATTATCAAACGGGTACAACAATTAGCAACGTTGATTGGGATTCCAGTGTCGAGCAGTATTTTGAAAACGAAAAGGATGAAGTAAAGAGTTTTAGTTTTGATTTATTTAATTGATGTTTACTGTTACTGTATGCGGTTTAATTAGTATTGTGCTTTACTTACTGTAATTGTTAGTAATGTACGTTTTCTTTGTTCAAGGCTGAAGCACGATTACTGGCAAGAAGAGCAGCGCGTGCAGAGGCACGGGAGATTCGTATGCGGGACCTGGAGCGACAGCAACGCGAGCAGGAAGAAAACGCCGACAGACAGTTCGATATGCTCAGCGAACCGACGGTTCGACGGCCGGTAACTGCTTCTGTTCGTAGTCTGCTCCAGTCGCGGCGATCTTCCGAGGACTCTCTGGAGGATACTGGCAGTTTACGGGATCTCAGAGTAAGTGCAGCACAATGGGAGTTGAATAAACTTACATCATTGCGATAGGGATTCTAAAATAGCAATGTGTATATTTTATTTGTGTCTTTTTGTCTCTGTGCCAAAAAAGTGACATAACAATTGACAGTATTAACCACCCAAACACGTGAAAATCATACACAAAGATTTGAAACTAAACTAACAATAAGTAACTAAAGAGTTTGACTTCAATTTGAGTGAAAATGATGCTGTCGAATATTTTGGTAACTCATTTGACTTTACAGCATGAACTCAAAGAAGTTGAGGAGAAGTTCCGGAAGGCGATGATAGCAAATGCTCAGCTAGATAATGACAAGGCTGCGCAAACTTATCAGTTGGAACTTCTAAAAGATAGGTAACTATATAAATAGTTATTTTTTTTTACTAAATAATAAATTAAAACTTTCCGCAACATTTTGTTTTCTAGGTTAGAAGAATTAGAAGAGGAACAATCACAATTAAAACGTGAACACAAGGATAAGTGCCGAGATTTTGAGCAAATGAAACGGGTAAAGACGCAATTGCAGGATGAACGCGCTCTATTTAAAGCTGAGTTGGATGAACTGCAGCGATTAATAGCCGAGAAAGGTTTAGTAATTGTTGCTGCTGATGATGTAGATTCTTCAGTAGTTAATAGTATGAATGGCCCGACTACTAGCGCGTCAACTACAACAACAGTGCCTCAAATACGACGGGCACTTGTGAGTGCCGAAAACGCTCATTTGTTGGAAAATGCTGGAGAAGGTAGTCTAGATGTACGGTTAGCGCGGTTTGCTACCGAACGCTCTGACCTCTTGGATCAAATTAGCCATCTTAAGTTGGAGTTAGAGGAAGAGAAAAGTGCCAAACGGCGGAAAAGTAGTAGTGCATTGAATGGGCCTGATTCTGATAGTGATGCTGCAGATATTCAGAGTAAGTTGTTTACCAAATTGACCTCAAGTATTTCGAATCGACTGTTACAAAATTTTGATTCCTAATTCCTTAGTTAGCTGTCTGAATTTCGATAAAACAGTATTTTTGTCATCAGAAGTGGAATTAATTCGTTATTGTTACAGGAGAAGCAAGTAAACAATCAGCCGAATATAAATTTAGGGCACAAAAGGCAGAACAAGATGTGGCAACATTGCAAGCGACGGTTGCGCGACTTGAAAGTCAAGTAATTCGCTACAAATCCGCGGCTGAGATCTCTGAAAAAAGCGAGGAAGCACTTAAAGCAGAGAAACGCAAACTTCAGCGTGAGGTAATTAAGAATCGTTTACAGTCATTATGGTATACATAGTTTTCTTAAATAATTGCAGTAAGAATTTTTTGCATTTGAGCCGTGCGTGTTAACGAATAGCAATTATATCTGAATTACCGGCACAAATCCAAAGAATTTTTACTGGAATTCTGATTACGGTCAACGGCACTGGCTATTATTGTCGTTATCCTCGTTTTTATAGTTGGTTTCCTTGATATGATTGCAGGACGAATCACTTAGTAGTTGCTCTTACACTTACAGTTGCACAGATAATGATACTGATAACGATATTGAAGGTAGATTGTCTTACACAATGGCACTAACCTGATGCTTTTCCTAATTTTGTATTATTAATGCATACATTCTTGTGGTAACATTTGAAGAGGAGATGAGGAAATTTGAATTTTGTGCTTACAATTGTTTGTGTAAATCCCTAAAAATGTTTGTGTACATTTGAGCTCTACTCCCACTCTACCTTAAACTGCAACTGACATTAATTTTTCGGTATTTTTAGGCGAGGGAAGCCCAGAGTCTAGCTGAAGAGCTGCAAGTTTCCAACACTCATCTCATCAAACGACTGGATAAGCTCAAAAATGCCAAATCGGCGTTGCTCAAGGAACTTTGACAATCGTCGAAAACCTAGTATCAGAACTCCTATCTCTACAGATGCTTATAAAACCCGGAATATGTAGCGGCATTAAATATTTTCAGTTACATCCCAATATAGCATTTGTAGTGATATAAATTTGGCTACAGCCAGTCACGAGATTTCAATTGATTTTGTGTGGGGGCAATATGTAAACTATTCAGTCTATATATTTATTTTTAATCAAAATTGCCACGGAGGACGTTTCATATGGAGTTAATGTTAATGACGAGTTTATAAAATTTTCAGAGAAACTTGAATTTGAGTGCAAGTGTCGAGAGCTGGACGCCATTTGTATGCATGCATACTAGGTAGTAGTAGACGCAGAGGATGATGATGATGATGAGATAATTATTTTAAACGCATTTTTGCACACGCACTTCGAAAAAAACTACGGATGTCGTGAGCTGAATAAGTTTCAACAAACAAGTTATGTTACATATGATGATTAATCTAGGAGATCGTCTGTATAATAGTACATATATTTATAATTCTACCAAGCTTACAATGTCTGCGCGGACTCAAATTTCTATTATTTACGGCTAAAATAAGCAGAAAAGTAGAAATATTAAGAAGTATGAATAAATAAATACTTTGACAATCCAAGTTTTCAAAAGTTGGGTTAGAAAATAATTCGAAGAGGACATTGTGTGTTTGGTAGTACTGTATACACATTTTCATTCTAGACGTCTTTGTTTCGTCGACATTTCTGTACATATTCTTATGTTAATATTTTAATGGTGTATATTAATTCATATATGTATTTAAATTATTGTTTAACTTATTAACAATTGATGAACTCTCGTGATAAGTGTGCAAGTATGCTAGAGTTTTTAAGTGCAGCCCATAGTAAACGAATCAAGAGACACAACAGGTAACAGAATTGTAATATGCTATTGTAAACGATGGGACTACTAATTTTGAAAATAATTTAAGCACAGTCACAACAGTCAACATATGAGTGACCGATGAATAGTTGATAAAAGGTACTTTAGGTTTATGTTAAACATTCAAATTCCCATTTGATATTTTATGGAATCTATGCAATAAGTTACAGAATTTTCGGAATGTGGATTACGGCATCCATTATTTACTACTTTGTATGTCACGTCGGTGAGCCAATAAGATTTTTCATAAAGCAATGATAATGCATTTTTTCCAAACGGTTTAGCAATACTCTCTTTCCTTGAATATTGAGATTGTATGATGTGTGGAGCCTTGCGGTGTATTTACAGCGAGCAATAGCGTTCTGCATATCGGCGTTTCGACACTATAAAACTATATTCCCACTTGTGCGTTTTCCACTTCCTCTTTCCCTTTCAAGTTGCTTTTCATCTTCGTCATGCTATTTAAGGCATTCAATTTTTATCCTATACCTGTGCCCCCTGAAGTAAGTGCGTTATAATGGATACTGAAGTGGCGTGTGTACAGTTTGTGCGGGATATCTAATTTAAAAAAAATGCGAAAAAATAAAAGCCGTTTGAACGAAAAAGTTATATAAAAAAACTACATATACAAGAACTCCAGATGTATTTTTCGGTAACTCGTAAATGCCACTCTTAATTTGAGGTTGTGTCAATCTAATTGATAGCGTTGTTGATGGCGTTCAAAGAAGACAATTTTGAGAATTTTTGAAATCTCTCAATCTAAAAAGCGAGTTTTCTCAGGAACAGCTGGTGTTAAGGTTCGGCTTAACATCGCGCTGGAACACTAGAAGCTGCTCTTTCGTATTGTGCAACGCACGCTTTTCATAAGTAACTAGAAGTGCTTTAAAATGGTACTCAAAGTTGAGCAAATTTGAGAATTGTTGAAATCACGAGATATGAAAAACGTGTTTTGTCAGGAACCAGTAGTGATAATTCGGTGTTTAATGCGGCGTTGCAAAGGGCAAGACTTGCTTTTTCGCCTTGTGCAACGCGTGCTATTCAAAAGGAACTAGAAGTGCGTTAAAATTGAGCAAATTTGAGAATTTTTGAAATTTCGCGATGTGAAAAGCGAGTTTTCTCAGGAACCGCTGGTGATATCATGGCGTTTAACATGGCCTTGGAAAGGACGTGGCGTTGGAAACTAACCAGAAGTACGTTTAAATGGCACTTAAAGGTGAGTAAATTGGTCAGTTTTGCAGTCAATATAATTTTAATAAGTACATATGAAAT
>JAODVP010094065.1:0-11516 GCA_025400035.1 Tetradonia laticeps
TTTTTCTATACTAAAATCAACCGAGCGGCTTTTTGAGTCACCCACTGTGTTATTAATGAAAAGTTGTTCTGGGAATCGAACCGCAGACCTATATATTGCCGGTATAGTACTTTGAGCTACCACCGATGAACAATGGAGTATGTAATTTCATTAATTATAATGTTAAAATTAACCTCCAAAAGTTTTTTCAATTTTAATATTAACATTAGTTTATATTATATAAAAATCATTGTTTTTGTTAATATGACTTTAAGTTAAAGCTTCCATGAATATGACTTTAGGTCTTGAAATTTTAATATAGAAATTTCACAGCGACATCATGAATGTCACTTATAAATCAATTGGCGTAAAAGCACTCCACTAAAGTTGTTTTAATGAAAACAGGCGCTATGCCAATAAAATACTTTTTCTATTAGGTTTGATTGTTATACACTATAATTAATAATTCAAGATTACTTAAGATTAATTGTTAGTCATTAATATGTAATTAATTTAAAGACGTTGTACGGTAGTTCGAAAATTGTGAACACCAGTGTGAAATGTTAATTTACAAACGATTTATAATTCTAACATTTTGACAGTGACAGGTTAGCAACTGTATGAAACGGTAACCATGCGATTAAGATAAATTTGCTAACACGCAATAGTTACACCTCATTCTTGGTTGAACTGCATTGCACTCCATATGTAAGTGACACGGAGGTTATACCATTAATCCACTATTTTGTACGACATTGTTATGCAAGCTATGTTGACTTGTCTATAAGAATCAAATTTATTCTGTTTTGGATACTAGCACGAACTAGTATGAATTTTTACAATTAATCTTTACAAAATTTCCTCCCAATATTTCAGTTTAAAAAATGTCATAATTTTAAAATTCAGGGCAATTTCTGCAAAAGTCAGCTGTGGTTCTGAGCTAAACTCTTTTTGTAAAAATTCTACATATTATAAACTCTCTGAATTAATTTTTTCATTCTACGCAGATTAATTAACCCCAGATAATCTCACTGTGTAATTAAACCTAAACTACACATCTAAATTAAAATTTACCTCTGATCCTTTCATTTCGCCGTAAGGATGTTGTCCGAACGAGTACATTTCCCAAAGAGTCACCCCAAAGCTCCACACATCACTTTGATTCGAAAATGTGCCGTAATTAAACGATTCTGGCGCGTACCACTTCAGCGGCCATTTTCCTCCTACCTTAGCTCTACAGAAAAATCAGCCAGAAAAAATTATACAACCTTCATAGGAAACTCATACCGATTAATTCCTTACCTATAATACTCGCTCCCGGCACCGACGGCCCGCGACAACCCAAAATCACTAATCTTCGCCTGATAAACACTCGCCAACAAAATATTACGGGCCGCCAAATCTCTATGGACAAACCCCTCGCTCTCCAGATAGCACATCCCTCCCGCAATCTGCGCCGCCCAGATGGAAAACTCCTGCTCGGGATTGATCGCCTCCTTCTTAGTGACAATATACTCCAACATACTCCCCAGCGGCAGCAGCTCTTGCACCATCATTAAAGGCGGCCCGAGCGACAAACCCAGCATCCTTACTATACAATGATGTTTCAACTGCATCATCAACCTGGCTTCTCGCAGGAAGGACTCTTGATTCAACTCCAGCTGCTCATCATGCAGAGTCTTCACCGCGACAGTTACACTAGTCCCATCGCATTCATACATGCCTTGATAGACGGAACCGAATTCTCCTTCGCCCAAAACAGCACACAATGTGAGTTTGTCCTTGGGAATATATTCCTGCTGGTTTATATTATGTTGTTGAGGAGTAGCAGGTATACCAAGGGAGAAATTAGCGTTTGATGATGCAAAATTGTTATAGAATGCGTTTTGATTGTAATTGTGATTGTTTTGCTTGGAATTGTTGTCTAGTTGGTTGCCTACGTTGTTGTTCAGAGTATTTTGTGCGCTTTGTGAGCTTGAGAAGGACGTAGATTGATTTAGTTCAAAACTAGAGGAGAATTTAATGTTACGGAATTGACTAGGTAGATCATCTTCTGGTGGTAAGGAATAAGGGAGTGATTTTGGTGGTGGTGACGAAGTAGAGATCGTTGAGGTGGAGGTTATTTGCTTCTTTTTTTGGCGTGGAATTGTTTTACACTGAAAATGTTTCAAAACACGGTTAAATTGCACACATTCATGTTATATATGTCTGTTTGTCTATATTCACATTAAAAATATGAATTTAAAAAAATGATTTTACCTCAGGAACTGGTGGTTTAGGTTTCGGTGGTACAGGAAACTGTAATAACGCAGGCATCCCATCCTGTAGATAGCTGTAATACTCAATCACATGTTCCAATGAATCCAAATACGGTCCATCGTCAATAAAATAGAAATTATCCTTTTAAAACCAAGAAAAAGTATCAGAATTAAGAAAAATAGTAAATAATTAGTAAATAATAAGTAAATAACCCAATTACTTTCTTCCTAATAATAAAATTAAAAATAATCCCTTCGTTGTACACAGTGAGCACCATTTCTCTGTTCCTAGAGCTATAACGTACGAGAAACGTGCCGTTCTGTAGCTCTAGACTGTATTCTCGTATAGAAGCATCTGCTTCCTGTCGATTCAGCGTTCCGTGATACCACTGCGTCCGACTAGTCTTCGGATGCGGCGCTGTGTAAGCTTCCAAGATGGCGACACAGTCAAAGTATCCACAGTTTCTTGCTAAATCTATAGGCAACTCATTTTGCTTGGTCCTAGGACGCAGGGGAGCATTCAAAGTGAGCAGTTCTTGAACGACATTTTTATGTCCAGCGTTTGCAGCTTCATGTAGCGGGACCCAACCGTTTTCCGTGTTACGAGCTTGGATATTCGCTTTGCCTTCACGTACTAGAACGTTGACTGTCGCAACAAGGTTGTTTCGACATGCATACTAAATACATACAATTGTAAGAGTTACTGTGATGTGAGAATTCAAGAAAATCTAAAATAACCTAAAAACAAGAAGTAAAAGTGACTTACATGTAAAGGTGTGTACGCGGCAGTGTCTCTGGAATTCACATTCGCGTCATATTCAATCAATTTCCTAAGGATATCATTGTGTCCGTTGATGCTCGCTAGATGCACAGCCGTCTGGCCGTTCTCATTTTTGGCTTCGTGTCGATATCCAGACTTTAACAGCTCGACAACGACCTTTTCATTGCCATGATTTGCAGAACGATGTAAAATATTCGTGTGGCCATGTCGGCGAGTGTTGTGTGGTGGTAGATCACCTTTGATTGGTTCAAACAGTCGTACACCATCGATTCCGTTCGGGTTTTCCTTGTAAAACTCGATAAGGGATTCCAAGCCGTGAATTTTGGTATTTTCCACTAAACATCCGCCATCATACCATTTTACTCCTACTGTTAAATGTAATAAATCTGCGGAAAATACTCACCAATAGAGAAAAACGCATCTTCTATATGCCTTCTAATTTGGAAATGGGCAACTTCATCATTATTTAGTACTGTTAACACAAAATCACCGGAAGAAGAGCCACTCTTTCTTACTAGGAAGGAACCATCAATAACGCCATCTAGAAAACACAAAGAAATCACTTATATTGGTTAAAAGTGCAATGAATTAATAATATATGTATGTATACGCAAATAATTTGATAAACAATTGGGCACTATATATAATAACAGTAAAATAATAATCACCTTTTAAGAGCAATTCCTCAGCTTCAACTCTGCTCAAATTATCATGATACCAGGCAATATCATCTTCCTTATTCATTCTGCCGACACTCACTTATTTACACAACTCTATATTGAGCAAAATAAAGGTTTCAACAAGAATTATATGCATCGGTGCATCTGAACAGTGTTGATTTGTTGATTAATTGCATTTGTTCATGTAGCTCAACTTATCTGGTATAATAAAAAATCCGCAATACATCGATTTCTTAAACAATTAGACTAGTATCATCATTTACACGCCACAACTGCACAAATTAGAAGTTATTAATACACCATACAAATAACATTTCACCCACAAGATGTAAATACGAATGATGCGATCTATTTCATCTATTTGACCACAACAGCTGTTTTGTAGTCTCGATTGGGTCGCTTCTGTCATTATATCGTCAAATGTCAAATATTTAATTAGTTAACTAGTTACATTGTTACACTAACGTTAATAAACATGAAAAACATTAAATATTTGAGATATAAATAATTATGTATTTTATAATTATTAAAATTTCTTGTACTTATTTAGTTGTAATTAATACTGAATTATTTTACTGTATTATTATTCGTAAATGGTTGTTATATCCATAATTGATTGTAATAATATTGTAAATTTTATAAATAATGAACTGTTAAAATATATTTAAAGAATTTCAGTATCTACATAAATTTAAATATTATATTTATTAAGAATTATTGATTACAAGTTGACGACACGCTGTATAAATTAGTGTATATTGGACTGCCTATGTTATTTAGATCATGTATAGCGAATTAGGATATCAGTAAAATATTATGTTTTGATCCGCAAGATTCCGTATTTTAATCGATATAGATCATTATAATTTATTATTAACAGTGATTTTAATTGCAAATCATTTTTATAATGTACGATTTTGTAAATAAACATACTTAAAAGTACTTTTAATCAAACTAGACGTTATGTAGGAGTAAGCTAATTCGAAATTATAGACGAGAATAATCGAACTGTACCGAAATATCGAATCGTGGATCCAGAAGATTTAATCGATTTAATTCATTTGATTGACCCTTTCGTGACTTATCTCTCATTTATCTATCAATCCAATTTGGTAATCGGAGCAGCTAAGTTACTTCCTGTGAAATAAAATCCTCGATCATGATTGAATACAAAGTTGTTATGGTACGCCACGGTGAATCCGAATGGAATGCGAAGAACCTCTTCACCGGTTGGTATGATGCGAATCTGAATGCTAAAGGTAATGCTCACATAACCTTGCAATGACCTTCAAATATTCACTAACAAGTTTTTGTGTTCCTAGGCGAAGAAGAAGCGAAAAATGCTGGTATTGCTTTAAAAAATGCCAACTACAAGTTCGACAAAGCATATACTTCAGTGCTTACAAGAGCTCAAAGGACTTTAGCTACAATTCTTACAGAAATTGATCAAGAAGATCTTCCAATTGAGAGAACATGGAGGCTCAATGAGAGGCACTACGGAGGCCTCACTGGTTTAGACAAAGCTGAGACTGCCCGAAAGTATGGAGAGGAACAGGTGGCTATTTGGAGGAGGAGTTTTGATGTGCCACCGCCTGCAATGGAGGAAGATCATCCTTATTTTCAAACAATTGTGGAAGACCAGAGATATAAGGATGGGCCAAGCAGGGCTGAGTTTCCTAAGTTTGAGAGTTTGAAATTGACCATTGAAAGGACCATGCCTTTTTGGAATAATGTGATTGTGCCTGAGATCAAGAAAGGGCAACGGATTCTTATTGCTGCGCATGGGAACAGTCTGCGTGGGATCGTCAAGTCTCTTGATAGTAAGAAAGCAATGTGGAGTTTAATAGTTTCTAATTATATCAATCGAATGCCTTTTTTATATTTAGATATGAGCGAGGAGGCAATTATGGGTTTAAACCTCCCAACTGGAATTCCATTTGTTTACACTTTGGACGAGAATATGAATCCGGTGGAAGGCGGCAGTCTGCAGTTTTTGGGAGATCCGGAAACCGTGAGGAAGGCAATTGAGGCGGTCGCGAATCAAGGCAAAGCAAAATAACACGTAATCTTCCAAAAAATCTAATTCTTTGCAAGATTTTTATTAAAATAAAAATTATCAAAATTAAATTCATGGAATCGAGTTTATTGAAATATGATTTGATGAATTTTAATTTCTATAAACGTTAATTATAACAGAACAGGTAAGTGTCGCTCCATTTGTATATTTACCGCGTCTGGCCTGAAAGTAACAGTACCTTGTACAATAAATCCTTAATTTACATTCTTTTACCAATAACATCCACACTGAAATATAAGCCAGTAACTTATAAACTAGAGATTTCGATCTGGTGATCCTCTAACGGCGTTGCGAGTGATGATCTACGCCGCGATCTCGATTCCTATCGCGATCACGACCTGAGTGTCGATGATGTGAATGTCTGTCTCGATTCCGATGAGGTCCTATGCTTCCACTGTTATTTCCAAAATGGCGTCCCATGTTTCTGTCTTTATCCCTGGGACTAAAAGTATTAAAGTATTAGTACTGATACAATACATTCTGTTTACTGCTTACTTGAGTCCATTATCACGATCTCGGTGATACGAATCCCCTCTGCGTTGATCCCTCCGATGAAACTTGTAGTTACTGTCGTTGGGCCGGTCGGATTTCAGGCGGACGTTATCAATCAGTGCTTGTACTTCATTAATAGCTGATTTGATCCTTGCAAATCTATACAAACACAAATTAATCGTAATTGAGCCCAAGAAATGCAACGTTTGGCCGTTATTTTGACTATTGAAGTTTACTGTGCTCATAAATTCGGTCATAATTGAATCGTTTATTTCAAAAACCATTCAAGCACCACTTTTCTAAATTATGGAAAACTAATAGATGAACACAAATTTTACTGCAGAAAGCTGACAAAATAAAATCGATTGAAATTTAATAATTCCCGCGTCTCTCTATAAAACGGTGTGACTAAGGTTTGCCAATCATAATCTACAATAATACCATTTTTGAAAAAATGTCGCTTGATACGTCACTGAAATAAACGATTCAATCCATAGATTCTCTTACCCTACGTGCTGCTTCCCCATCAAATGATCAGCAATCCTCTGTTGAGCATCACCAACAATCAGAAACGCCCCACACACCTCGCAAACTTCCATTTGCTTCTCCTGCACCTGCGAACTAGAGCCAGAGCTGTCATTAATCCGCTTCAGGTTATCTCTCTCTTCCTTCAGAGTGTCACACAACTTCATCAAGTCCTGTGCTTGGTCCACATTGCCCTGATAACCGGCCTGCTCGGCCTTCTCAACCAGACTGTTAATTCTCTCATTCAAACTGTTGATGTCATCCAGAATCTTCTGCGACTCCGCAGTCACAGGCAGTGACTCAGCTTGACTCTTCAACTCAAGTCTCTGCTTCCCTTTGACAATCTTCCTCTCCACATCGTTCATCATGGACTTGCAAAACCGCACGAATTCCTCTTGATAGACTGTCTTTTTATACGAATTTCCCTCATCGAACAGTCTTTTCGCTTCTTCATCGTGTATTTTCGTACAAGCGCCCAGATCGGCACGGGTGTTAACGAACAGCTCGTGAGGACAAAATTTCACTAAATAATATTTGCAGTACTGAAATTTAAACGATATTAAGCATTTCCAAAACCAATGTATGTATACAATGTATGTGTGTAAAAAGTACCTCAGAATCTTCCCAGTTGAGTTTTTTTCCTTTTTCATTCGGTGCCACGTTACGGTTGCGTCCCATCAACTCGTCCAAGAGGGCTGCGGCTGCTAGCGCCATTGTTCGCGTTAAAATTGATTAAACAGATGTAGTTCTAGTTGATATCTACTGCACTAACTACAAATCATCACTCTCGGTACGTTAAAGAGTGAACGGAGTGAACCGAGTGAATAATTTCTAGTAGGTTAGACATGTGCGATTGTAAACAGTGGTAAATAAAAATAAGTAAATCAATTCTAGAGGGCGCTTATACTCCTAGTAACATTCCACAATACAATGGTGGTAGTGCTGATGATTCTGATCGAAGTTGGTAGCACTGCAAATGTCATTTTCCACGCGGGTATATAAAGAGACTTGGCCACCATTTTGTCTCTTTCTGCAAGCAACTCTGCTGAACGTAAGCCGCTTTGATTTTTATAATTAAGTGATTAAATATTTAATATCAAGCTTCACATACGTTTATTTATTATTATCTCGTTAATTATATTACCTACTACTATTTGCTCAATATATAGTTTGTGTAAAAATTGTCCTCTGCTTCGAAATCTGGGTAAGGCGTTACGGTTCTTCTCCCGTAATCTCCTAATCATTCGGGGCTAGAGCAAAACTGTGTGTTAATCCCAGACTGCAAACCATTGCTTTACTGATTCATAGCACAGTAACATGATTACCAAGTTTCATATACATATTAATATAAAGTATGTAAGTTCTAGGTTAGTTTAACACGTGTTTTACTTTGTAGTAAACCGGCCGCCAAGATGGTGAACGGTCGCATCCCTAACGTATGCTCCAAAACATACGTTACCCCACGTCGTCCCTATGAGAAAGCGCGTCTGGACCAGGAATTGAAGATCATTGGAGAATATGGTCTGCGAAACAAGCGTGAAGTATGGCGTGTGAAATACACGCTTGCTAAGATCCGTAAAGCTGCTCGTGAGTTGTTAACCCTGGAAGAAAAGGAACCTAAGAGATTGTTTGAAGGTAAGTCACGATTTTTCTCTATTTTCCGCAATTAAAAGCTAAATGAATACGCTACATCCAGGTAATGCACTTCTGCGTCGCCTTGTCCGCATCGGTGTCCTGGATGAAAGTCGCATGAAGCTCGATTACGTCCTCGGTCTGAAAATCGAAGATTTCTTGGAGCGTCGTCTGCAAACCCAGGTCTTCAAGCTCGGTTTGGCCAAGTCCATTCACCACGCTCGTGTATTGATTCGTCAACGTCACATCCGGTAAATAAACTTGATTGTGTTCAATGAGGGCCACTTGGGCGGGTTTAAGTCGCTTTCAATGCCTCGAAATATTAACACTAAGTGCTAAAATATTAGTACTGAAGGTACAAGGTAAAATTTTGTATGTTTTTCTCATAAGTCCGAAACTAGAGTTGCTAGATGAGTGCGTTATACTTGTCTTAGTGCTGAAAGTATCTCGGAGAGTATAGATTCCAGCTCTTATGCCCTCCTTATTTAGCTTTTGTATATTTAAGGAGGTACTCGTGAGGCGACATTTATTTCAATTCGTTATTTTTTAAATTATTTGGATTTTAATCAATATTTTCGTCTAATTTATAGCGTCCGCAAACAAGTGGTGAACATCCCGTCGTTCATCGTGCGTCTGGACTCCCAGAAACACATTGACTTCTCGATGAGGTCGCCCTTCGGTGGTGGCAGGCCTGGTCGTGTAAAGAGGAGGAACACTCGCAAAGCCGCATCAGGTGGTGCTGCCGCCGCTGAAGAAGATGAAGATTAAGCTGTAAGTGGTGCATTGCTGGTAAAATGCTCGTGATGTACTTTAAGATGCAAAATTGCGAAATATAACATTTGCTTATGAAAACAGAATTTTATTTCTCATTTACTTGTCATTCTGTGCTTTATTTTGCGTTACAATGATAGGTCGGGAAGTATCCGGCTTCATCGGAATGAGCTGAAACGTCAAGTTCTTAGTAGTGAGCATTGTCTGCGGGACAATCACAGCGTTATTTAGAATATTCGGTGTCACAGTAACCGGTTTACTATTATTCTTGGGAGAGGATGTTACCACACTGACAGGAATATACTTTGTCCCGTCTACAGTCCTCGTTGCACTCATGAAATTACTAACGTTGACTACATTCGTACCGCTGGGAATCGTTTGAATCTTCTTCAATTGTTGCAGCTGTATGGGATGCCCCTGTCCGACTTCTCGTTTCACTTGCAACGTTTTATATATCGGTCGCAATCCCATGCTTCGAGGGTTCTGTATCCTCGTTAACTTCGGTAAAACAATATTAGAATTAAGCACGTTTGGCGCAGATACTCTGCTCATTTGAAGCAATTTAGGATTGATGATTATATGTCCCGGTGACGGTACGGTAGTGATCTTTTGTGAAGGTACCGTTGTTGTTAACGACGTTAAGCTGGGCATTGGCGCAGGCGTCGAACTTACAAGTGGCACAATCTTTACATTAGTTGTTGAACCAGTCGGAGTTAAATGTGAGGTGATAATACGCTTTTTTCGGATAACATCTATATTGTCCTCGACAGGTGCTTCTGGTACTTTTCGTTCAATTTCAAAATCTAGGGAGACAAACTTCCCGTCATATTCTTCAATATTGTCTCCCTCGAGTTTAAATAGCACGTCCGGGTTTTCTAGCGGCACCAACGGCTTTTTCTGGAACAGATCAACGCCCTCCTGCTTCCAGTAATCGAGGTAACTGAAATTCTGGTCTGAATCTTCATCGGGAACCGCTTCTGTTATGTAATACTCATTAAATTTATCGTAGACACGTGTAGAGCCTTTTTCTTCGTATTCTTCGATGGATATAAAGCGACGCCGCATTATAGGATCCACAGACATTGTTCTTGCTCCATACCACGCATAATTTATCGGACTACAAAAATGTCATATTTTATGACGATCAGCATATATAGGTAGGTCATCCATTAACGGCCTTTTTCATAAGCATTAAATTTAAGGCTTAAATGTACATAAGAAAGGCCGTTAATTCGCAAATGGTTGATTAGTTCTGCTTTTTAATATGTTGTGAGATCAGTCATCATGACATCATAAGTGGAGTTTTTATAAGTTTTATCCAATGTACAATTTCCTCCTGATTTTCCTAATTTATAAAATCGATTTTTCAAAAATCTTTAATAACTCCAACAAGGTAAATGATAATGAAGAAATATATTCACATATGACTTCCTTGCCTCCACCTGCATCCATTGTGAAAGTATCAAATTTTTCCGAAACCCACTCCAAATATTCCGAAAATGATTTTCCCGTTATTCTCGGAAAATATTAGAGTTGGGGAATAACTGTTTACCCCATTGCATGCGGATTTTCATTCCACATCGAACAGCTTTTTTAATTTTTTGATTACGTCAATTTCAGTTTTTTCGTCCAAAAAGTGGGCAGTGTTACCCCTTTGGAAAAAATTGGTTGTTTTGCATGGAAGTGCTTGGATTGACGTGAAATTAGGAATAACCTATCTCTATATGCATGTTTTATTTTATTTACTATGATAGTTTCCGAGAAAAGGGCTTTAGAAGTTTTTTTTCAAAGTGGAATTTTTAAAAGTTTTAAAGGTGTATCCAATGTACAATTTCCTCCTGATTTAAAGACCGTTTACCCTTTTGCGAGAATTCAGTTTATGTCGAGGATATAAATTAATTAATTTAACATTTAAAATTCAATTTGTTGTATTTAATGTGATAACACAATTTTTTGAATTTTCTCATTTGATCAAAGAACTAAGCTATTTTCAACTTATTTTTCCAAATGAAAAAAAATCGATTTTTTAAAAATAATGACATTTTCAAAAATATTTAATAACTCCAAAAGGTAAGTGATAATGAAAAAATACCTTCACTGCCTTGTTTCAATCTGCATCCGTTGTGAAAGTTTCAAATTTTTCCGAAACCCACTCCAAAAATTCCGAAAATGATTTTCCCGTTATTCTCGGAAAATATTAGAGTTAGCGAGAAACTGTTTACGCTATTGCATGCAGAATTTCATTCCACATCGAACAGCTTTTTTAATTTTTTGATTACGTCAATTTCAGTTTTTTCGTCCAAAAAGTGGGCAGTGTTACC
>JAODVP010094076.1:0-11515 GCA_025400035.1 Tetradonia laticeps
ATAATTTTATATATAAAGATGGAGAGTGCAACAGCGAAGCGTGGAGGGACCTGCTTGTTATAATATAAAACGCACGTTCGAGGGTTCGAAACATGTTGATAATTGTTCTTACATACAACTATCAAAATAATTAACTATCACCTAGAGGATGCGACAGTTGTTGCCACGAATATGTTCAAATTATTAATGACATGATTGTTAATCGGTGATAATCTAATTGATAGGGCATTAAACCGGATATACCAGGGTTTGGGTTCGAGTCCCAATTATTACGCATACCTTATCATTGGTAATTTAAACTTAATTAATGCAGGAAAAGTTAATATGCAATTGTACAAATTTAATAAAATATAATAATCAAAATTTTATGGGTGTTTATATGTATTTATAAGACAAAAAAAAACAGTTCATATGCCAGTAAATAATAGTAGTGAAATCATGAAAATGCCAAGTTCAAGATTTGGGAACTTTCTAACCATAGCATACAGTACTTTTACACTGTCGTACGAACTTGACACTTGTTTCAAAGTTGTTTTTGTTCGGATTTCACTATTTTTTCCTGGTTTGATAGACTGCCCACCCAAATTTCTACAGATCAGAACTTTACCCTCAAACTTTCAGAGTTCATTCGAAGGATTTTGCTCACCATTCCGATATAAAAATAAATAGTGTTCAGTGGTGTTTTGTGGAGTTTGTTGTTAATCCTGTACAACAACTTTACAGCAGTAAAGAGAATTGTTTTAAACGTTTACCGAGTTTTAGAGGATGATCAGGGATGTTTCTAAATATTTGTGAGACCTTGAGTAGTTATTTCACTACGTTGTTTACTGGAAATGCTCCAAAAAGATAATAGAGCCATAACTCAACGGACAAAATTTGCGGGGTTGAATAGGGACGCACGAGGTTTCGTAATATGAATCAAAAATCATATAAAAATGTATTACAATTTAACAAATAAAAATAGTGATGTTTTTCTTGTATGAGTTTTACATTTTTTTAATGACTCTCATGATTCTTACTTTATTGCTACTGCTACTCAAACGAGAGTAATTCAACTCACTAAACTCTAGTAGACTGAATATAGAAGTGGCACAACATTTAAATTGTAGTTTTTCTAGTTGCATACCGTCGGATGAATGTTGCAACGATATCCGACCAAGCAAACTTTCACTTTACAGAACTACAGCTATTAATGCCAAAGCAACAAAAAGTGAACTGAATGAGCTGGTGTGAGATCATTTCGATAACGAAGTTATCATAACGCCAACTAACCTCACTTACCTTATTAACCTAACTTAACCTAACATATATAACCTTGTGTAAATCAATTTGTTTTGTTGTTTAGGAGAATCTATAAGATGCTGGACTTGCTCGGGGGACACTGACCAACCATGTGCAGATTTCTTCAACACCACGTTGTACCGTCCTTATTCCAACCCAGCTTACCCGGGGAGCTTCGGGGGCGGACTAGGCAACCAAGTGAACCTAGTGGATTGCGATCAGCAGAGAGGGGGCTATCCCACACAGCGCGCCGTGTGTATGAAGAAGAAGCAAACAAGTTAGTAACTAAACTAACCTAACCTAAAACATATAACGTCACTGGATGTGTTTTTTTATCGTAATTAGGTAATTTCGGCCGTACCACTTACATCCGTCAGTGCCGTTACCTCCACAACGACGAGAGGGTTGGGAGCTGTCCAACAGAAACGACCAGCAGTCATCTCACCATTGATTTCTGTGAATACTGCGACCATGATGGGTGCAATGGCGCGGGTACCATGCGCAACTCCTTCCTGCTAGCGGCCGTCCTCCCATTGGTCATGCTATTCATCCGGAAGTAAAGCTTCCATCATTTCTTTTTGTTACAGTTATTTTTAATTTTTTTTTTCAGTACAAAGCATAACTTTAACAATTTGCCTTGTTTCAATTTGAATGTAAATATTAAATACATATGTACCAAAACTAAAATACAGAGTGTACCAGAAGATTCAAAGTAGTGAAATTAAACTATTTTTCAAATGTGTTTTGTTTTAACTTATCTTAAACTTAACTTATTAACTTATCTTAAATTTATAGGAATATAAATGTGAAGTTTTACTAAATGAAGTGTTACTAAATTTAGTTTATATGTTATTCCTTGGAGTTTACGCAGAAAGTTTGGCAACGTTCCCGAGTTCACCCGAACGATGTAGTACAAAGTCGATTTTAAATCATTTGCATCATGATTTGAAACTTTCTAGAAAAAGTTGAGAATAATATTTCTTGTGATGTTAATATAATATACTAATTATACTGAGAGGTATATATACATTTTTAAATTGTTAATACTTACTAAATTTAGAATTTATATGATCGGATTTGAATGAGTGGCCGTCTTCGCTCCGTTTCCGAGTATACCCGAACGATGTCAATTTTAAATCACTTGCATCATCATTATAACTTTTTTTGGGGAAAAGTTGATTATTATATTTCTTATGATATTAATATAATATCTTAATAAAACTGCGAGGTATATATGCATTTTAAAAGTTATAAAACTATAAAATTTAGAATTCATATCATAATATTTAAACGAGTCAAGTTTCCGAGTATACCCGAAGCAAGTGACACAAATGGTGTCCATTTTGTATTACCGACATCGACATCTTCGCTGAAACTCCTCATAAAATTACTAATTACGTCTAGTATTGACTGATATTGAATTAGCATGCATGTAATTTCTACTGAATCACCTAAAGAACATGTTTTTGTGAAGTTTTTGCAACCAAAATGCATGAATTTAATCTGAAAACATCAAGTAAGAAAAGAGCAGATCCTAAAGAAATTACGCACAACAAACAAAGCTGAGTCATGAGATACGGCTACAACGATCAAGTACATATTAACATAAGAAATGAAGGAGAGGCCGGTAGCGCATTACGTAAGTTTGTTATTTTAATACACCACGACCTTGGGCGAAGTTAATCTACCGTTTGTACAGATCGTCGTTAACTGCGAGCGTCGTTAACTTCGCTTGCTGTCCGCGCGTTTCAGGTGATTCACACACATCGTCATTTTTATTTTTGCTTCAATTTTTACTGCGCGTATCACGCAGTTCACATAAAAAGTCACATAACGCACACTTGGTTTTTGATGCGCGAGGAAAGTAATAAAAAGTTGTATATTGTTGTTCTATGTACGAAAGGGGCGAATTTCTTTTATTGGCGACATCAGAGTGAAAATCAAAATGGCCGAATCAAGGGGGAAATTAGATTTAATATACAGGGAATATTATATCAGACTAATATCAGACTAGGTCACTGGCGAGTTGGTTCCTCCCCCAGTAGAGATGTTTGGCAGAAAGCTTTAGAGTAGTCATACACTCCGAAGAAGATGTAACCTCCGATTGTTATCCACATCACACGCGGTACGAGCCCGGCGAAGAATCTGTAATTGTTTTCATTGTTATTTTCATAGTGTCACTGTGGACGGATAACAAGAACGGAACGGAATCTCATATTAACTATGTATGTACGGTTGTACGTCAAGTTTTACGTCTGTTATACCGTAGAAACCGTTTAAAACGGCACCTGATTTAACGGCAAACCTGATATAACGGTAAATGTTGTCCCCCCGTTTTCCTATGATATATAATGTTAAAAAAACCGCAGATAACGTCAATAAAATGGGTAAAACTGCACGTGATTTCGAAAAATAGTTCTGATTCAACACGGAAATATACATAAAATAAGCTATAAAGCGGCGATGCCGGAACGGAAACCGAAAACGGAACGGAAACGAATGTGAAGTAGTCGAATCTTCATGTGGTTTTATGACTAGTGGTAAATATTTAATTTCAGGTCTCATTTCTCAGGTTTAAAACCTAAATAAAACAGAAAACGAAAACAAAGACGGAACGGAATTAAAGATATTCCGTTCTATTTTCCTATTACGTTCCGTTCTCAGTACCACCACCCGTTTACTGTAAATACATGTATGTATATAAATTGCATACCCATGTAATCCTTTACTATGATACACGGCCATCCACACATCACAGTATTTGAGCGCAGCTCCTTGATTCCTCTCCGCAAGCATAACCCTGGTTTTCACGACGTCCAATGGCGTCGTTGCCGCTGCAGCTATACCTCCGGCAACAGCGCCGCAATTCGCTACTTGCAACGAACTCAAACTCTCCGAATTATTTAACCTATGACTGTACAGTTGTTTGAGATACTCTAAAATTGGCAGTTGAATGAAAGAAAATGGAATTTCTCTTATCACAGTTGAACCAAATCCTCGGTATAGACCCTATACATAACCACATACAATTAATTATAAAGTAGTTAATCAAATATATCATAGCCATAATCATAAAGCTATTCATAAGATTATCTCACCATAAATCCTTCGCTTTTATAAGCTGCTAGTGTAATCTGCACGACACTGTGACTGCTCACCTGACGTCTCTGTTTGACAACCTCCATGGGGACTCGCACCAAGCAAGCGACGACTTCACCCAATGAAGCCCCTGCCATGTAGACCAAGGGCAATGCACTAGAGTGCACCTTGGGAGTCGCAAAATGTTTGACAGCTTCATAAGTGCAGAAAAATAACGCAGCTACAATGAAAACTAATCAATAACACAGAAACAACATTACAGCTGATTAGGGTAGTGTAACCTTTACTGACCTTGAGGTGCACTGCCTATAATCTGAGGTCCTATTCCTTTGTATATGCCTTTGAAAGCCCCAGCTTGTCTAAAACCTTGAGGAGCTTGTAGTCTCGTCTTTAAAGTGTCTAAAGGGAATAAAGACATGTCCACTGCCATCCCAGCAACACCACCACCCTAGATTTATTGTTTTATGTCAATTTGGTACTTGTAACACTCAGTATACTTACAAATAATGACGAGAGGTACAAGTTCTTCTCCATTCTTTTATAAAACTTAATAAATCCTGGTTTTATATAGTTTCTCTCTTTAGATAAATGTTTGTGTATATATTTCTTCTTATTTCGTTATATTTCGTATCTGTAAACATGTTTTATTCACTTAACTTTCATGTGTGCAAAGTGCAGTCGTTGATATCCATTGCTTTTTCCATACAGACTTGGTATTTGTACAGCATTTGTATTTATTATAATTTGGCTGTATAATTATATTATATATTACTAACTAGCCCAAGAGAAACAAACATGTGAAGATTACCTAACCTGCAATTGTGTCTTCATTGCATAAATGCTTCTAATTACAAATTATGTGAGTTTTCAGTGAAATAAGGAAAACATAATGAAAAATAATGGATGTGAATATTTTATTGTGTTTTATACACTTACTCTTTTGAGAAACGCTGTATAATATTTATAAACAGAAGTATAATGAGGAATTGAGTCTTTAACAGTAATTAACATTTATATCTTATCGCATATTATGCTTGAGCTATATAATTCCAAGAGATCCATTGTTCTACTAAGTAAATATTGATATTTTATTGTATTTGTTTAAATATTTGTTTCTTTACATCAAAAGAGTAAACATGGCAAACACTCAGTATTAAAATATGTATATTAGGTTGCCTATAATAGACGTCCAATCAATGAAACCAACTCTAAAAAATATTTATCCCTAAACTTTTATCAAAGCTCTTAAATACACCATTATTATGTGAAAATCTCCCCTTAACAAAATATTATTTAGTAAAAATAATGAAGTATACCTGATTAATAAAAAATATGCAGTAACTTTCGCAATTACAACATTTTAAATTATATTTTCTGTAATGTAAACACAGTATATACGTCCACATAAGTATAACTTTTGATAGTATATTATCACCAATAAATAAAAATACCCCGTAATCAATAAAACACCTAGAAATCCCATTCCAATCGTTTACTTCCTAAATCTCGGGGGAAAACCCCTAAGTTGGTAGCCATGCGTCCAATAATTAATAGCATGCATTAGAAATGATAAAATTTAATTTAATTAATAACTATAATCGTATTTGATATTGAATTTTGTAATTTCGGTTAATATAAATTGATAATAATGAATTAATTATAGAATGTAACTGATTATGTCAAATATTAATTAGTAAATTCATGCTCTGTAAGTTGCCTAACCAGTATTAAGTTAGTCACGTTCGCATAAATATGTATCAACACGACAAGTATCAAGTGGTCCTAGCAGATCGTCAATTGTTTAAAGAAACTAGGAATTATAGTGCATATTGATCAAGAAAGCGATGATGACAATCGACAAACAAAAGCCGAAATTAAATGGTTGATATTTATCGGTGGGTAATTCATTTGATATCTAACCTACAACGCCTACAACAGTTCCACTGCACAAGGCATTGGTAGGTCGTAACAAAATCATCGTTGATATCAGTGGTTACGCTTATTTCTTTAGTTCATCGATTGATCTGTGATATTACACGATGGGTAATATATTCACTAGGAAGTCTACTAAGAAATGCACTCGGGTCACGTCGCATGACATCGTGGTTCTGGTAAGCAAATATCTTGTGATGTTAATTGTTTATATGCCTTTATGCGCGTGTGAATGATTGTGATTGATATAAAATAGGAACTGAAACAGCAGCGCGACAACCTTTGTCGTTACCAGCGGAGGATTGAAGCCGAATTGGATTTCAATAGGATGACTGCGAAGAGACTAATCAAGCAAGGAAGGAAGGAGTAAGATTTCATTTATTTCATTTGCAATTACAATTACACAGAAATTACATACATTTTATTTCATTTTATTATTAATAACCGTGAATATTTGCTTTTATTTGCCAAATACCAATGTGGCGATGCGAATTTATGCTGTCATAGTTTAGTAAATGTCAAAACGTTCGGGTCAAGTCGGAAATGTCACTGATTCGTTGAGTGACTCAGCAAAATCTTGTTTTGTGAATAGAATAATGTTCTTATAGCCGACTGAAAGCTTACATAAATTCGGATATGGCTGTAAGTTGGTTTAGATGTTACTTATTTTTAATTACAATAATAATGTCAAAAATCCCGACGATCCGAAGTGATCTTACGGTTTTATTCAAGGTTAAAGATGAAGAATTTCAGTTTTTCGAGTACGTGACTAAATTATAAAATAATAGAATCAGCAGTCGGTTAATGTGATTATTCATGAATTTCAAGGGATAAGATGCTCGCTTGATGAGTTTCTGAAATAAACGATTCAATTAGAAATACATATGAATGTAATATATTAATAAACAATTCTAATTTAGTCGTGCGTTGATCCTCCTACGCAAGAAGCGTTATCAAGAGACTCTGCTGAAGACAGCCGACGAGCACCTTGTAATGCTGACTCAGCTCACCACCGACATCGAGTTCGCGCAGGTGGAGAACCAAGTCATCGATGGGCTCCAAATCGGCTACAAGGCGTTGAAAGCCATCAACGATACGATGAACATCGACGATATCGAGGAGCTGCTAGAAGGAACCAGAGAAGCGGCTGAAAAACAGGAGCAGATCACTGAAATGCTCTCTGGGGTGCTCTCCCAAAGCGATGAAGACTCCGTCATCGACGAGTTGCTCGATTTAGTCCGGCAGGAGAACGCAGGCATGCCTCCCGTCGCTGCCTCTGTGCGAAGCGATGAGTCCTTCAATGACTCCATCACTGAGGACCTGGATGATACACTCATTGCATCACCGAATAGGAACCCAGCTGCGGCTGATACTGCCACTACTTCGTACGCTCATCCCCCAGGTCCGGATGTGCTGCCTTGCACTGTTGCTGCCTTGTTGCCCGCTGGAGACGGCAACGCTACGCCCACTGCTATGAGCATGGACTTCAGTAACTTGCCGGACGTGCCCAGGGGTCCTGTTAAGCGTCCCAGGCTCGTTGTAGCCGAGCTGGAGGTAGTTACTCCTCGTGGACCTCGTCCGGAACCCGAGAGTGAGTTCTAGGCGGGTGTGGGCCAGGTGAAAGCTTTTGTTCTTTGTTGTTGACGTATTTTTGTACGTATTTCCTGTATTTGTCGAAATTACATTTATGGTCAAATGTTGTGGTTTTTATTGCATGAAATTAGAAATCCACATGTTATTATTGAGTTTGATCAGTATCGATATATCATTGATATATAGATATATCATGGATAGATCAAGTTATGTTGTGGTATGGAGGCGGCGAAGAATACCAGACTATTCATTTTATCTATTTTCCGGTTAATTCGTTTCGTATTTTATATTTCATGTTTGATTTTGACTTTCGTTGTTTTTGATATTGCATTTTTAAGATAATTGTTGTGTAGTGGGAAGAACAGGGTAACTACTTTTATGGAAATCAGGGAAAAATGTCATTGCTGGACAAAAGTCAGGGAGAATTGCAACGCTGCAACATTTTTTGGTTTCACGTTTTCGTGTCCAACTATTAAGTTTACAGAACGGGTCGTATATGGCGCTGCGGTAGCGCTCAGAGAGTTTAGAAATTAAATATCTGAAGAAAAGGCGACAAAACCTACAATTTCGTACGAAAAGACGGCCGAAGTGCCTATTATAAATGAGTATTTACTGTGACGATGTACTCTTCCAAATTTCAAACATGTTTTGATGTGATTTATTAGTGATTATAATTTTTAAGACAAAATGACTTCAACGGATTATTTTTGTTTCTCTAGACAGAATTTTATGATGAGAAAAAAGTGGCTACCCTAGGTTTAATAATTCTAGGATTTAATGCATTAAATTCATGAAAACAATAAAATTAATAAGTAAGAAAGATATATTTAGTTCTGCATAAACCAAGCAACGTGCATTATCACTTGAGACATGTATAAAACTCCAAAATTTCACTTCACTAACGTTAATAACCTGGTATTATACCAGCCGCGCTTCACAAGCATACTGCTGGACACTTTAAAAGCATTTGATGTAAGTATGCCTATCAACTAGTAATTTAAATTAATGTGAATATACATCAAAATACTGCAAAAATTTAATCCCGCTTATGCGGCATGTGATATATACGCAGATCTATAGTCCCAACTCTGCTTCCTCTTCAGGAGTCAGTTCATAACACTGAGTAGGCGTTGCCGCTGCTCCTTCCTCCAAATGCAGGTCATCATCTTCTCCATTGAGTACTCCAGCCCGAATCTTCCCATTTGCGCGTGGCGCCTTACTGCTCCTCGTCAAATCCGAGGGCAAAATGCTGAGATCCCCATCATATTCCAGAAAATCATTGTGTGCAAGCCTCCACTCCATATCATCAGTGATGAAATCATCCCTGCCGCCCAAGGTGGTGAACCCAACGATTTTGTCAATCATGACACCGTTGTGGATGCACACAATGCTTGGTAGCACTTTGATCTTGATTTTCTCTGTTAGGAACGGACACTTCTCAGCATCCATTTTAACGAACCGTGCCTCTAGGTGTTTCGCAGCGAGGAGCTTGAGATGTTTGTCCACGATCTTACACCGTTCGAGGGAGTTGCGGAAAAAGTGCAGCACCACCTTCTCAGAGTTTTTGATGGTGTCGAAGAACATTTTCTCCTCGGGCAACTCTGCATACTCGCCGTGACCTTGCAGTAACCATTCCTTCATCTTCGCTTCTTTGTCCTTCATCTCCTTCATGCGTTTCTGCCGCAGGGCTTGCAAATCCTGCGCGTCTAGGTTCTCCAACTCGTCGATAGCGGCATCGACATTCTGCTCAATCGTTTGGGTTACTTCCATTAAGCGCTGGCGGATATCCATGATTGCACCTGCAAGTTTTCAGCTACGTGAGAGTGATGACTAGTTGTATTGTAGTAATTGAGCCGTGTTATGTGATATTTTATGATTTTAATTACCAGGTGTGTAAGTCTAGACACGAGGCGGTGGAACCCAATGTATTGCACTGAAACTTAACAACCAAAATGACCAAAACTGAGAAACCGAATGGTATTTATCGTATTTATTGTAATTCTGACTTTGACAGACAAGGTAGTTTGTGAATAATCCACCAGGTTACTAACTATAAAAATTTAAATATTGATAGTTACAAATTTATATTTTTATTTCTAACTAAGGAATATACGTACTACTGACAAGTTCTGACTGCAATTAAGTCTATAAAATATGATTTGTAAAAATTCTACACACAAATAATTACTGCAGTTTCTATATACGCTAGGCAATCAAGAATACAATCAATACGATGGCCTAGGATAGTTAACGTCATATCTGGAAGAAGCTAGTTCATTATTTCACTTAATTATTATTCAAAAAGCTGACTGTAGCGTATTAAGCTTAGATGTTTTGTTATATAGCAGTTGTTTGAAGAAGTACTACATATTATTTATAGATATATAATACAAAATCAAATTGCTATTTTTTGTTGAAAATGTTGAAAAGTTTATGTGACCTCACGAAATTATGATTCTCTCGCGAACTATAAGAGTCAAATTGTTATTCTCACCATCATTTACCTAGACCAAGCAAGGCTTTTTCAGATCATATGACTTGTAATCTAATTATATAGTTAATTAGAAAGCTACTAAAATTAAATAGCGCTCAAAATTGAGCAAATTTGAGAATTTTTGGGAACGCGTGATGTAAAATGCAAGTTTTCTCAGGATCCGCTGCTGATAAGATTGTGTTTATCTTTGTATTTGAAAGTGCAAGAATTGATATTTCGTATTGTATAACGCTCGCAGTTCTAAATTAATTACAAGTACATTAAAATGAAGCTCAAAGTTGAGTGATTTCATAATTTCAAGAGGAAGCGCTCCTACCGGTGGGAGTTGGAAATAAATGACTATTCACTTGGAAATGAGAGATTTCATTACATCTAGGCCTACATGAATCGGACATGCTGCGCTCCTAGCGGTAAGAGTCGAAACTAAATGAACATTAAGTTGGAGATGAGTGATTGGCCGCACCTAGTCCTACATGTTTTCGTCTCACTTCACTCACACCAACCCATTTGGCGGTAGAAGTTGGTAATGGTTTACTAGACCTAGGCCTACATTAATTTAAATCAGCGCACGTCGCGTTAAGAGTTGGAAGTATATTAATATTGTGTTGACGATGAGTGGTTAACTTTACCTAGGCCTGCATGAATGGTATAATTTACATCAGTAAAGACAACATTTAAAAGGAATTTTTGTGGAAAGGGATTTCGAATTTTTATTTGCAAGTGGAACTATTCGTTTAATATGTGTTAATAGTAATTTTTCTGAATTTTCTCAGTTGATTAACGAACTACGCTTTTTCTTACTCACGTTATCATTAAAAAAAAAAGATTTTTTTAGAAAAATATCATCTTTGAAAAATGTTCTAACAATTTAAGTGATAATGAAAAAATAAGCTCAGTAATGACTTCCTCGTCTCAATCTGCATCAGTTCTGATAGTTTCAAATTTTTCCGAGACCCACTCCTAAATTTCTCAAAATGATTTTTCCGATTTTTTCAGGGAATATTAAAGTAAGAGAAAAACTAATTACGCTATTGCATGTAGATTTTCATTCTGCATCGAGGAGTTTTTTTCGTTTTTCAATTCCATTAATTTCAGTTTTTTCGCCGAAAAAGTGGC
>JAODVP010094087.1:0-11513 GCA_025400035.1 Tetradonia laticeps
CCGAAAAATTGTCCAAATTTGTCGGCCATTTTAGGCCACTTCCAATCAATTTATCGACGCGAGAGTAACACAGATCGAAAGAGCAACTCTTCCTTTATCAAATGAGGGATCATGTAGAATTTGATCCCTACTGGTTCCCGAGAAAATCGACATTCCGAATAAATATAATAACAGTAATTTTTAAATTATAATAGGGATTAAAAGCATTAGAAGATTTTATCGAGTCCCTCCGCTCGGATTCAGTCTCCCAACTACCACGAGACGGTACAGTCCATGAATTGACGTCCAATGTCCTCATGTTCCTGGAACAATTGCTGGACTACAGTGATACCATCTCCAGAGTGCTGTCACAGGACCTCAGCTATAAGAATCAGGTGGAGAAGTTCAAGGCCGCTGATAGAAACAAGGCCTACATTGGATTATATATAAGTATTGGTCTTAAAACCATGTTTGTGTTTTGTCTCCCCCCAACAACACTTGTATGTTTTACAGAGAAAGTCCTGGTCCAACTGAACCACACACTCCTCAGCAAAAGTGAGCAATATGGTGATGCAGCTCTCAGGGCTATCTTCCGCCTGAATAACAACAATTACGTGTTAAAATCGCTACAACGCAGTAAACTGATGGAGTTGTATCTTATTTCCGAGCCGAAATGTGAGGAGTATTACTACAATTCCATACAAGAACACAAGAAAGCGTATTTACAAAGGTAATTTCAAATTCTTCAATGTGGCCCAGTCAAGAGAACGGGCTAATGTACCTAAATTTTACCGTAATTCTTACTTTAGTAGAGTTCATGAGTATTTAATTTGATTTTGAATTTCAACATTTAATTCCCATTTTTATTTAATAGTTAATATAATAACGAGTTGAATTTAAATTCGACGAGGTTTATTCATTGGCAACGTGGCAATTTTCCCGAGTTTACCCGAACATTGTGGTATGTATGTATATACGGCGACCATTTTTATAGGACTTGGAGAAAGTATGTACAGTGCAACATATAGGTACATAAAAGTACTTTGATTAAAATTTGTGTTCACAGTTGGAGCAAATTATTGAACTATATCTCAACTGATGACTCACAATTGTATCAACATGACAAGTTGAAGGATAAAGAACGAGCTGCGCTTAAAGAGAAATTCGCGGTGAGGGTATATACATAATTAACTGAATTTTTAAGACATGACAAGAATTCTTTAATTGCTAATCATATGCAATTATTATTGGACATAACTGTAGCAAACCTTTCTTTTCGGGGATGTTTTCTGAGCATTCAACTTCATAAAAAACGTTTTAATAATCACATTCAATGAAAATTGCATATTAAAAAAATATTGTCATGACATAATTTGGAAAATAATTATGTAAATAATTATAAAATTATGTAAATCTAAATTAAAACACGAATTCACCAGGGTTTCAACAAAGAAGTCGAAGAAATAGGAAAAGTCCAACGCGGCTACTCAATCCCGGACGTTCACCTACGTGAAAGTTTGAAGCGCGACAACAAGGAGTACATAATCCCAAAATACAACGCGTTTTACAATACGTAAATGAATTTCGACAGGCGGATACGAAATGGACTTGAAACGGGTCCATTTCCTCGCCTTTTAGGCTCTAAAACTAACTGAAATTTCACATTTTGCAGATTCGCGAGGATACAATTCACGAAGAATCCGGAAAAGTACATCAAATATAAACCAGACGAGGTAGTGACGATAATTGACAAGTTTTTCGATGTAGCCGCATAAATAGCGTATATATACTTACGTTTGTAAATGAAGGATTATAAATCATGTAACTCAAAGCATTAATTGAAAGAGTAAGAATAACACTTGTGGTCAATACATTATAATTAGTAACACAGATCACTTTTGTAATTTTAATAGAATATGTAACTTTAATTTGCAGTTTGATTTTGTTTTGCTTGACTCGGACTCTAGAACGCTCTGAATGTGAAAATGAAGTAGTTACCTTGACGTATCGTCGGGTTAGTCATGTGGGACTAATAGTTTAGGCCTTTATTATCCACCACGTTATCTGTAAATGTAATATTTCCCTTGAACTTACTCTTAATTACTTATATTACTACTCATAGTAGTAGAAGACAACTAAATAAGAGAACGGAAATGAGTTAAGTTCGTTACCCTGGCGAATGTGGCGCTTCAGTACTGAAATACGGCGCCGATGACTTGACTAGCAGTGTGTGACACACATCGCACACCTTGGATGGGCGCTGGTTAGGCCCCGAATTGACGACACGCGATAGACAAGTCCCACAGAAGATCTGCCCGCAATGGCGGCAGTGTTCCCGGCGCCGCGTGGCACTGAACGCCACGTGGCAGCTGATGCATTCGTCTACGTCCTCATCGTGCTGCCACCGCACTTGCGCGTCCGCGTCGCGGATCTTCTCCAGCTGCTCCTGCAGGTTCTGCGAGAGGCGGACAAAATCGTGCTGGACAGTCTCGTTCGTTTCCAACTCTCGTTGTAGCGAACTGAGCCGCAAACGCAGCTCATTATTGGCTGCGTCTAGTCTGTCTTTCACGCCCAGTCCAGTCTCGTATTGCTCCGTCTTCTCGCGAAGTTGCGCGATCATTTCTCGCTCGCGGAAGTTGTATTTCTCTAAATCAGAGAGGTAGTTCTTGCGGTCAACTAGTAATTTATCGCGGTGAGTCCTGTAATTTTTAAAAAACAATGTTTTACAACCCACATGTCCCCGCTTTTTATAAAATTATCATACTCACTTTATTTGCTCCATTTCATTAACAAGCCTCGTCTCCACCTCCTTGAAATTCTCCTGATCGCTATGTATCTGATCCCGTAGTATAATAATCTCGCCTCCAAACTTGTCCTTCTCCTCCTCGGCGGCTTCCTTCCCCATCTTGGCAATGATCAAGTCCTGCTGCAGCCTCAACATCGCTTCCTGCAGCTCCTCCACTGTATTCGGCAAGTCAATGAACTCATTCTGCAACACTTGCGAGTGCACAGCGTACTTGCCGATGAGATTATCGTTCTCCTTCTGCAGTCGTTCGAGCTCACGCTGCACACCCTCCCTGTCAGCAGTAAGCTGTGTCAACCACGAGCGCGTGTTATCCACCGCTTGTCCGCACGCCTCCTGAACCTCTTTCAGATCTTGCTCAGCGCACTCCAATTGCTTAATCAGCTGTCCTACCAGCTTCTTGTGCTCCTCTTTCTTCTCATTCCATTTCTCCTCCATATCCTTGCGGAATCCGATCTCCTTCAGTAAATCCTCTTTGTGTCGTTCTGCGGACTTATCAGCCGTCAAGACCTTGTTCTCCAACGTCGCAACTCGTTTCTGCTCGCGTACAAGTTCATCCTCGTAGTTCCGACACATGTCACAAGTAGGCTTGTCTTGTCCTGTAGGTGCACCCCCTTCACCATGCTTACATCTCTGCAACTCTTCATCAGTAGCGCGGAGTTTGTCTTTCAACGCCTTAATCTCCTCTTCCAAGGGTCCAATCAAAGTCTTCAATAGTTCATGATCTTCTCTATGATCTTCATCTTGCGATGTGAAGAAATCTGCTCCTAATTTCTTGCCTATTTTCTTTGTCACTGCGCTCAGGACAAGGCTGGGAGCTAGGGAGGAGTCTTGTGATGTGTGGTGAGGCGAATGCTGTTTAAGGTCATAGATTTGACCTTCTAAGTGTTGGATGAAGCCTTGAAGTTTCCTAACTTCATTTCTGGATGTGCTTGACTCTTCAATTGTTTCTACATATATGCAAAATATATAATTTCGGGATATTTCGTGTGAAAGCTCGTGTACAGTCGGGTAAATTCGTGTAAGATCGTGTAATATGTTCGTAGCGGCCATGTGGCCAAACCAGACACTTACCTTGCACAATTTGCTGTAAACTGGCAATTTCCTCGGCAGCTTTTCTCTTCTCAGTCTCAACATTGGTCTCCAATTGAAGCCCAGCCACCACTAGTTGTGACTTGAGATCATTCAACTCTGTGGTGACTTTCTCAACCTGCTGACCCAGCAGTTCATTTTCAGCCCTGATACCTTTCAACTCCTCTGCACAATCAGTGCATAAACAGTAATCAGCTAGGTTCTACTAGATGTACGAATTCAATGTCTTACCTTCCTTGTGTAGAAACAGCTCCTTGAGTTGCGCCCGCTGCTTGTCGAATTCCACACGCATGCTTTCTTTCTCGCGAGTCAAACTTGCTATCTGCTGAGCGTCGTCGGGAACATCCTCGGATAAAAGTGCTTGGTCTTCATTCCTATCTTGACTAGGCACCGAAATATCGGCACTTGGCTCCTCCACGATATCCATGACACCCTCAGTGCGATCGTCACTTATTTTTGCCAAACATTAGAAGATTAGAATGATTAGAATCATTAGAACTGGGCGAATGTCAGCAGTTTTGGCCGCAGTTGACAGGGCACCAGTCACACTTGTATTCTAATAATTCTGTATCGTTCGACGATGCAAAGATGACAAAAGAAAAAGTGATATATAATACTAACGATCGGCATGTGTAATTAGTACTTACATTCCAAAGATATCAAATTATCTGCTATCAACATGACTGCTAAGTTTTACGAGGTCTACAGCGCATGCGCCAACTTACGGTGTAACTAGTAACTTTTACCTTTGACAACCTGAATTAATTTTCATTCGTAATTTAAATTTACTCAATAAATATGCATTGAAAACTAATACTAACAACTAAGGTATCATATTATTAAATTTTGGATGATTGTTACTTGTACGTTCTAGTTAGTTACTATATATTTTTACTAGTTTATATATCACATTCGAAATCTATGTCAAAAAATTCCAGTTCTAGGGACTTTTACTCTCGCTGCAAGAAGTAATGTTTACATCGAGCTAATGTCAGCAGCGATTTTGACTGCAGCTGACAGCAGATCAGTCACACTTGTATTCTAATTATTCTGTTTTGATGAAAAGACCACACAAGAGAAAGTTATACATTATACTAACCGTACTAAAGATCTACATGAATAATTAGTACTTACATATCAATTTTCTGCGATCGACATGAGTTTTACCAGGTCTAAAGAGCATGCGCCAACTTACGGTGTATCTAGTAAGTTTTACGTTTGACAACTTAGAATAATTTTCATTATTAATTTAAAATTACTTAGTAAATATGCGTCGAAAACTAATACTAGCAACTAAGGTATCATATAATTAAATTTTTGACAATTGTTATTTGTAATTTATAGTTAGTTACTATATATATTTACTATTTTATATTTAACATACAAAATGTATGTCAAAAAATTCCAGTTCTAGGGACTTTTACTCTTGCTGCAAGAAGCAATGTTTACATCAAGCAGTTGACGCGGATCGGTGGGATCCGTGGAGTGGATCGTGTCGATCGCTACCATCCCGATCCAAGTCGAAAATATTCACGCCAGCTGTGCCAGCGACAAGTCCCTGACGCCAGGCGCTCATCGGACCTCATCGAAGGTCCGCTTCGGAGTGCGCGGACGCCTAGTGCAATCAGCAATCATAACAAGTGTAGCGTCCGCGCCATGCAAGTCGACGTCTTGTGCAATTGATGGGCAACACGAGCAGCCGCCGGAGGAGCAGCGTCGCTGAGACAGATTGCGCCAGTGGAACGTACCGAACCCTTCAACACCACAAGCAGGTGAGTGCACCGTGGTTAATTACCAGCAGGAAAACTGCTGCAGAACAAAGAATTATAGAACAAAGTTGCGGAAGTCGCGCATGCGTCGTACGCAAACAAGCAAACAAATGCAACACGGCGGAAGACGAACGACACGACTGGCTTGGATCATTCGGAATATTTGGATGTTTTCCTGTCACAGCTGATGAGCATGCTCAGCGCTTGACGCACACGCAATGATATTCACAATTACGGGATTGGCGCGCACACCGTCACGTTGTTTTCCCAGCTCGCTGCGTTGCAATGCGAATTCCTAATGCGTCATTCATCCAGCACGTGCACAGTTTGTACATTCGCTGTTTTACTTACTTGTTGTCCTTACAGATACGGGAGAGTTGCGTGGACGCTGCGACGACATCGTCGATTCGTTCCTCGTTCAGTTCGCTGTTCAAACACAGCTCCAAAAGGAGGTTAGTTCATGCATATCATTACATATCGGCCTGTGATAGGTCGGAATTTAGCCAATCAGAAGATTGCATTTGTCTTACGCAGCAAATGTCAATTTTACGCGATATTACCCAATATTAACGATGTGAACTGCGTTTATTGTCGCCAAAAACATTGATTGTTAATCGCATGTGGGATTGTTGTCTTTGTTGTCTACCTGACTTGAGGTGAATGCATGTCTGGACCGGACAACTCTTTATTTACACTCATCATTGTCACAAAATAATAATGAATCAGATTTTCATGCATGTTTTTGAAACTTATGGTGTCATGCGCATGCGCAAATTGTACATCCAATAGCGATACATCTATGATAAATTTCTAACCAATGGGGTCACACTCACAGTTTTTCATCCAATAGGGGCGCTCAATACAAAATTTCTGACTAAAAATTGCAATTAGACGGAAAATTTAAGACAAAATTTATTTTTTTTGTGTGTTGATCAAATTTTCACGCATTCCAGCAGCAATTATAGTTCCGAGACAGCAAAATTGGAAACTTGGCCGGTGACACAAACCGAGACGTTGTTCCTTCCGCTCTTTCCCACGCAAACGCACCACCAGACCAAAGCGTTTACGTTCACAGCGGATCTCGCCGACGGTGCCTTCGGTAAGGTGTGCAGGGTAGATGTGGACACACCACCGGCGACTTACGCCATTAAAATCATATCTAAATCTAAGGTATGCTTAACATATATTTGCTGCGTTTCTATTACACTCTGTTCATTTCAAGGGAAAGATTGAAACGCGCCGGATCAGCCAAAATGATCTAGATTCAGAACAATTTGTAGAATATTGTGTGAAAAAATTAGATCCAGACATGACTCAATTGTTTCAGAACTTTGTAAAAATCACAAAATATTCTACAATTTTTTCCGAATCTCAATCATTTTAGCTGATCCGGCGCGTTTCACTTGTTCCCCAGAAATGAACAACGTGTTATTATTATTATAACTCTGCGTGTGGTTGTAGGTTATAAAGGAAGACTTGGTGAATTGCATTCTGCAGGAGTCGGAAATACTTAAGGTTGTAGGCCATCATCCGTTCATTGCTCATTTCGTCGACAGCTGGCAAAGCAAACGGAAGCTGTTTATTTGTGAGTGCATTCTTTTTGGCAGCGCTGTGATTGCTATAGCTAGTGTGTTTCAGTAACGGAGTTTGTGCCCTGTGGGGAACTGCACACACTGTTGCAGAGGTACGCCATTTTCCCGCTGCTGGTCGTGCAGTTATACGTGGCGCAATTGGCCTTGGTGCTCGGTGAGTTTTATGTGTTTGTGTTGGGTCCAGTTTCGATTTGTGCGCGCGGATTTTGTGCAAGTCAGATGATGACTAATGCGAATTTCTGCAAATTTTAGTAAACAACTGCGGGTTTATATTATAGTTTTGTTTACATTTTGTTCCATCCTGTTATACTCGGCGTAGTTACGAAATTATTTTATTCTTGGTTGGTTTACTTCAAAATTATCTTATTGTTTACTTATTTGAAGGTATTACAATGTTTAGACGCGTAACAATATTGATTAGACATGTTTACGTTTGATGCGTATGTTGGATTTTAATAGAATTTTTTTTGTACGCATGACAACCTGCAGTACCTTTTGACCTTCAGAAGACGTGAAGTTATACGAAATCTAGACCGAAATGCGGACTGACAACCGAGAAAGCAATTTGCGGTCCGGTTACGGTTCCGGTTCTTTAGAGTATTTAATATTTTGGCCCGGTTTTCGGTTTCGGTCCGCTTAAAATAACGGTTATGAACAGGTTATCGGATTCGTAGTCACAATAACATTGATTAAGCAAGGTTACGCATGACGTTTTGTAAGAATATTATATTCATTACACATGACAGCGTTAAGTGGACATGACAACGTTTTGTAGGCATGACAACATTTTGTACACCTATAGACATTACGTGGTTCAGTGCAATTCAGAATAACATTGATTTGGCATGACTACGTTTAGTAGGAATGCGTATCAACTTTTGATACGCATAATAATGATTAGTCGCCATGAATGTGTTTATCGAGTGTGATATTTATTAAGCATACGTTTCGTAGTCATAATAAAGTCGACTAATCATGGTTACGCTTGGTAGGTATAACAACGTGTAGTATCTATGACTAAGTATCAATACTTTTAGAGATGTTATGTAAAGTAGGTTCGTGCATACAGTTCTAGCGCCAGTTAATGAGCTGTTTTTCGTAAATATTGTCGTCTTTGTCTGTCACACACTGCTTCTATTCAGGGCGCTACCGGCGACCCATGATTACGATAGAGCGTTTTTACAAAAATTGATTTGATATTTACAAGCAATTAATTTCCGTGGAAAAAATGTTGGAAGTAGCTCAATAAACACATTTTTAAAAATTAATCTTTCAACTTACTTTCTGGATTGTTCTTGTACTTCATAAATAAACGTGTAAAACACAGATGACAGGTAAATGAGCCCATATAGTTTTTATAATTTCAATAATTCGATTGATATCTTTTCATAAGTGAATTGCATTTTGTTTTCGTAAAAAGCGAGACACTGAGCAAAGAGGAATAGCAAAATACGCACGTTCAAATGCGCGTGAAGCATACAGCAATATCATCCATCTTTATTTCTTTACATTAGTGCAGTAGGCTAAAATGTGCGTGAGGGCACACATACAACCAAAATACACAGAAGGTGCTCACTCAGGGTTAATTGGATTGGGTTTTTTATGGAAAAACGAACTGGAATAATTTTTAACTGCAAAAATAAAGCAAAAATTTGCTCATTTTATGTACTAAAATCAACCGAGCGGACTTTTTTATTCGAAAAAGCAACCATAGTGTAATAATTCATTAAAAACATGTTGTCGTAGCCTAAAAAATCAGAAAATTATGACAATATATAGTACTAAAGTACTATGTACACAAGAAGAATGATTTTTAACGTGTCAATTTTGTAACTGCAGATTTCCTACACAACGCAGGCGTGATATACCGCGACCTAAAGCCGGAGAACCTCCTGCTGGACGCCCAACTGAACCTGAAGACGGTGGACTTCGGCTTGGCCAAGTGGCTGGCGTATGGCACGAGCACTGGCACCTTATGCGGCACGCCGAACTACATGGGTATGCACGCTTGTTGATTGATCTTTAACTGCGCCGTTTCCGCCCGCGTCCTGCGCCCGCGTAGCTAGCAGTGCGTCGCGATGAACGCGCGCTCGGAGACGTTCGAGCTGACGATGGAGGGGCGGCAGGTGGACGAGGCGGTCGCCAGCATCTTCCACACGGTGCTCTTCCACCGCTCGCTCGGCAAGTTCTACTACAACGACGACGAGAACTACGCGGTGGGCACCGTGGGCTACACGGACGTGGACTGCGACTTCATCGACCTCACCTACGTGTGCTGCACCTCGGGCCGGCTGGACCAGACGCTGCGCCACGAGATCGAGAACTTCTCGAAGCTGCTGCGCGGCAACGAGGGCGCCGGCATGGGCCAGATCAGCCTGGAGTTCTTCCAGAAGAAGCCGCCGCGGCTGTCGTCCTGGCTGTGGCAGGAGGAGCAGATCCCGTGGGAGGTGTGGACGGTGCGACTCGAACTCATCGCGCTGCAGAACGAAGACGAGCGGCAGGTATGCCGGGAGAAGGTGGGTGAACTGCTCACGGACAAAATTCTCTACATCACTGAGGTCATGAATCGGCACGAGTACCTGCCTAAGATGCCCAACCGGCCTGAGCTGGAGCTCATCTTCGACACTCGCTACCAAGACGTGCAGCCGTATCTCTTCAAGGTCAACTACAGCGCGTCCGGCCCGTCCTCCAGCTCCATGGGATCCACCATGAAGAAGTTCATCAAGGAGCGTTTGCTCTGAGTGCAGGCGCGCCGACCTACTCACACCAAAGATTACGCGCACGCCTCGCACCACGCCGCGACCGTGTACTTAACCTTAGTTTACACTCACACCAATCAAAAGTAGTGATTTAAGTTGCGAATTACAATAAATCGCTGCGCGGACTCGCCCGCTGGACTAGCTGCTAGATGCTCACGTGTCATTCGAGTTTCTGCGCATGCGCGTCACACCGATTATTTAGGTGCGAAGAAACGACAAGCGATGATGTTTGTGATTCACCTTGTTTAGCGTTTACGGTTTAGGGTCTAGCGTCAGACGTGAACTAGGATAATTTTTATATGTGTTGTTTGATTTAGTTTGTAGCGACTTTACCAGTGACGTCATCACGGTTGCATCATTTACCATTTTTGACACATTGACAATCATTTCGTCCGCGTTCTCGTAAATAGTCTTAGGTTAAGTTCTAGGTTATGATTTCCAGTCTTTCATAGTCTTTCGTTTCAATTAGTGGTGTGATTAGTGAGAGTGATGACTAAACTTATTTATGATAGTTCTGCTTGCCTTATTTACCACTGTTGAGTATGCAACCAAGTATACAATGACATGGCGGCCCACATGATATGCATTTATGTCATAATATGTACATTTCAACATTCACTTGTTTGTTGTTTGCGTTGTTAGTCGTCTATGGTTTCTCCTACACATTAACTGATCCATGTTAGGTTGACGAACATTATACGGTAGTCCTAATGTGTCTAAGTGTCTTGAAGCACGTGTTTGCTGAGCGTAATGTATCTCCGACAAACATGTAACTATATATTTACTGGTTGTAAATAACAAATTAGTTATTTTAATTATGATATATTTTATTAGAGTAGAGCAGCGCTGATCTTCATTTGTTGTACAGACAGCTAAGGACTAAGTTTGCAATTGGCGTGATATGGGGTTGCAGTTTTGTCAAATTTTCTGATAGTACAAACGTAGAGTAAATAGATTCATTGACAATGCACCTTTTTTTTCGTTTACTTTTAGTATAACTTTTTATTTCAAAGCGGGCAAGTCTAAAAACGTCGAAATAAAATTATTTATGGACGTAAACGTTTCTGATAGTACAAATTGTTGTCTACTCCTTATTAGTATGTTTTGCGGACGGTTTTTGGCCGGTTCAAAATCAACTCACAACTTGTCAGGTTTTCTAAGGCTTTAAGGGTGGCCTAGTGATTTTTTTTCACCTCAGTTTACCAACTCAAAGTTGATTTTGAATCGGCAAATACCCTACTAATATTGTAAGAGTTCGGTTATGGTCGTTAGCAATCGTATATTGGATATGATCGGTTATACCCACTCAATAATTAGAGGAACTGGTCCGAATTTGAGTTACCACTTTTATTTTGCTCCTTTGTGAGAGTCCTACGCACAATTTTCCCATAGAACAAATGCTGATAGCTTCTAAAAGCGATTTAGGCACCTACTGTAGGCATAAGTGTCCTTAGCCTATAAAAATAATTAGTAGTTAATTTTTTAATGTGAAATGACAAAATTGACCTTTTTGAAGTTG
>JAODVP010094097.1:0-11497 GCA_025400035.1 Tetradonia laticeps
TCTTTTCATTAATCATTTGAACCTAAAATAATATTGGAATATGAAATTTCATAATACAATGTTAAAATCATTTCCAAAACTACTTTCAATCTTAATATTCATTCATTTCCTTGAAATTAGACTGATTTAGATGAGTAGTACATTAACCCCGCTCTCCGTCCCAAGGTCCTCATAGTATGGGGCAATTAGGGCAAAAAACACGTTTTGGAAAATTGTATTATTTTTGGTTTTTGTTGTATGGTCACTAATCTGATATTTTTATATGATGTACTAAGATGGTTAAAGTAAAAAAAATAGAATTTTTAGACTTAAAACAAAGTGGTGATTAATATTTTTAAAAAACGTCGCCAGCTCCCCCACTTTATTCTAAACTAAGTGTAAACCAGGTTGAAACATTGTCAAGCTTCCGACTATAAATACGGGCATAAATGAAGTAGGATAAAAGGGATAAATTGTTAAGTCTATAATTTTCATTTGGAAGATATTAACTCTCGTTGCAATACTTGCAATATCGATGAAACTAAAATGGAATAATGACATAATTATATCTTTTCTTGCCACTTAAGTACACAAAAAAAGGCCTTTGTGCTCTGTGATTACACAACTATTATCACGCCGTCGACCTGGACTTTAACTCGATTGCCTGCCACTTTTCGTCGATGCTGCTTCATCGCACAGCAGGCGGGAGTATAGAGGCGGTTTTCCCATACGACCACATCCATTAATTTCACTTATAAACTTTTTCCGGCACGTGCACACCATCCAAAAGAGAACACGACAAACACATCACGCACGTAGCACATAGAGAAATGTTAAATATAATCGGAACAAACATTTCCCCAAACAGTTGATTGCAGTTTTACCTGCAAGAAATAATTCTACCACCATCTTGTTGCTAAATGTATTATAAATTTTGCACTATATCCCCATATTTACACGATATATATTTGTGTGGATTTTATGTGAAAATCTCTCCAGTTAAATCCCACACGTCAGGAGCGTGTGATCCGCGCGAGATCTCTTGAAAATCTTGCTTCCGTTATTCCGACAAACGATTCTGTTGTGCATTTTGTTGGCCCAGTTGGTAAAGCCCAGCTATTCGCACGGCCACACCATCAGCGGACTGACTATCTGTCGGTGTTATACCGCTGATGCATTATTTATACATGCGATCGCAACGTGAAACTGATGCGATAAATCTGGCAGCAGCTTTACGCCATTCCGTGTATTCACTGTTTACGCTTTCCGCGCACTATGCATATTGTATTAATCATTAAGCTATCAGTGCGGTTGAATGGAATGAATAAAAGTTACTCTAGGTGACAAAAACAGAATTATTTTCAAATACGTGAATTCTCAATAGAAGTAGACATGACTACGTAAATTAAATTGAAAGAGCAATGAAAAACTTTTGAAGATTTCTCAAGCGTAAAACGCATCCTGATGTTACCATACTGCTGCAACTTACATGACATATGGGTTTCTTCATTTTCTCAAATTCTCAGTTGGAATATCCACTTCGTAAGTTACGATCAACCTAATTCCCTGTGGCTATGTGAGGCTGATTTAATTCAGACATGCATGACACATGTTGGAATAACTCTGCGTCTTCATACTATATCAACGCAAGCTTGAATATTGCGTTTTAAAAGGAGTTTCCTTAGTATAAATCATATTTGGTCGGGTATGATTGGTTACTAATTTATATTAACTTCACCCTTGTTTTTACTTTGCTACTTTAATACCATTTCGTGCAATCAAACTAATGACTCGAATTGGAACAAATCGATTCTGACAACCTTAGCCTCGGCGTTCGCCTCTCGATTGCGATGGAAACGCTACCCAGAGGATACTCATGACCTAGGTTCCCTTATGGAATCGTAAAGCACCATTCGAACGTCCTCGAAAGCTCATACACTCAGCCACTATTGTTTCATAGCGGAAAACTAATTTTGCAGATCGTTGCGCTTTGAAATCAAGCTACTTCCTTCCCGTACTTTGTTCTAAGCCTGAAAATGAATTATGTTAAGCAATTTCTTTAATTAAACGCCACATATTTCATTGATTCACTCCTCATTTACAGTCCTGCATTCTATTGTGAGGGCTGAGAACCTAGTAATGTAGCGTACCTGTGAATAGAATTTGTGCCCAGTGATATCACTTTGCGAAACAATGCGCACAATTGAATGTACATTGTTCTGGATCCTTTAGTCTTCATTAAACCCAGTAATGCGGCACGATGCGTTCGCTCAGTGCCACGTTTGCCCATGTTTGGATATTGTTGTTATTTATCGCAGTCATTTATCTGCAGGCAAATGGTAGCTGGAAGTGATGCATAACAAACGATTGTTGCAACATCTCGGACTGGTGGACAAATTAATTATTGTATGGTCTTAATTCGATATTTAACGAGTTTCCTGATTTATGGACTTTCACACAGTCATTTGCAGGGGGTATTATAAGTATTTTCTGGTCTTCAGTTGTAGAAAACATTTGGCTGAAATCCAGACTATTTTGATAAATATGGACTACAATTTTTACCAGACATCACTATTAACATTAATATCTACCAAAGCGCAATTTTCTTTCTTTCTAGAGACTCCTCTTATCTAACATTGTGTGACTTTATCAGAACTGGCGAGAGTCAAAAATGCCAATATTGACATTTATTTATTTCTTGGCCTACTGTTACGACTTGTAACAAAAATATATCTTCTTTTCTATTGAGGACAGTGTTCTGTATACCTACTTACATATTTACTTAGGTAGTTGTTTTATTTTGACATTGCCCCAACCCGAGCAAGCAGTGATAGCTCAACCACAAAATTGTTACTTCACTTGTGCATATAAAATGATAGAAGTACGTGCTTTCTTCACGTATTCCAAAGAAAACGTGAGCAAAAATATTCGGTATGTATATACAATTTTTAAATCATTCTGATCTTTACCAATGTTTTTAATGTTCCTGTTTGTTCCGTTCTGCCGCGTTGCCAAATCTTAAAAATGAAGTACACCGCCCGCAAAGGTTCTAAATTCTAGGTAGGTCACAATACATGTTGGAATTTTTTGCGTTTTACTTTATTTTTATGCCGGTATGGTGCCGGTAATAAAATTTCTCGCAAAAAATACCAGCGAGGGATCGTTGTCAAACGTTCGTTTCAAGACTTCCACAACGCAAAATACAAAGCACAGGAATTGCAGGTAAAAAGAGCTAGCGCAATCGTGAGAATGGTTGAGGTTTCCGCACTTTCACGATATTCTTGAGTTTCGATTATTAATGCCATTTTTTCTACTGGCGGAAAATGACGTCGACGTTGGCATTTGCTCGTAATGCATATTCCGAGAGCTTAATGCATCTTAACTTGTTCGTCATTAGAAATTTCACAGCCTGAAATTAAAAAGTTTTGCATTTCGAGTCTTAATTATTCTCCGACGCAATTAAATACAGGCCTGCTTAGTGAAGCAAAGAAATTGAAAAGTTTTAATGCATCCCGGTGGGTTTTAATTTCCAAATGTTAATTTACACTGGTTTAATTTAATAACAATGTTAAGTGACAATACCAATAATTAATTATCATTAGTTCAAAAACTGTTCTTACAAAATTTACTATTTTCTATAAATTGTACTATTTTGGTTTATGAGACAGTAGAATTCCATTACGAAGATTAAAACCAAAAGCTTCATAAATACTGTCAACATTTATGATACTTATTGAGTTTGAAAGTTAAAATTATTCTTTTGATTAAATATTTTATGTTTGTGGAAAATTACCTTCACTAAATTTTCAATTTATCTAGCAGATTCTCCAAGGATAGTGCCAAGTCGGAATAGAAACGTTCATGGTTTGTGGAACGGCTGTTAAAATTTAGTGCAGTTATTATTAAAGCATTTGCCAGGATTGCGCGTATCCTAGCGAATCAGACCGACCCAGATTTTGCCAACAATTATACGCACAATTACCGCGAATATCTCTTATTTTTATACTTCACCCGTGAAAGCTGAAATTTCAAAGAAAACCGCGCAAGTTAAATTCTGTTATCTTAACAAATAACTTGAAAATATGAAGCAATAAATACTAAAACTACTAGCATTAACATGATCAATACATGCAAGACGGAACGTAAACTTGCATCAAGTGGATGGTGGAGGCGCCGGCATTTTAGCATTATGCATACGAAACGCTACTGGAATTCCTTTAATTCAGCCTTTAGTACAACCGGGCATTGCATAAAGTTGATTACAATTGTTCAGATGGCATTCTATGTTAATCTCTTTCCACATGCGTTTGACTTTGGACTTCATTTAGATTACACGCATTACCTTAAACAATTCACCCATTAAAATACCATGGTTTACATTTACATTAGATTCTCTAATAGAGATTGGTATTTAAATTAATGCATTTCGCTAGTGAGGTGTTAAAAGGAATGGCACAGAATGGCACAGTTTGCATTCCTATCTTTAGTCTAAATCTAATCATGTTAATGCACTCGACACGATAAAACAATCATTGGCCTCTTTGTTCTTTCCGGTCTCCTCATTGGTATGCATCATGTTTGGAATATTTTTCTTTGAAAGTGGGAAATTTCAAAAGGCTTACCTTACAGAATCGGTTAATAAGATTTGAGAAGCATCAATATTTATATTAGGCATATATAGGTACATCAATGTATGTTATGCTTTGATAAGCACAACATGTTTTCAATGCAGTTCATGCTTTGTTGTGCTTGTATACCATGACTATAGTCAAAACAAATATATGCTTGTTCAACGTTAAATTTATTATCATTTGCAATCCCCAATACTATACACCACTTTAACAAGCTGACTAACCTAATGTTTTGCAATTCGATATTCGCTAAATACAAAGCAATTCAATATGCGCAAACTAGCAAGAACGAATTTCAGTGACGGTGAAGTTCACGCATTGTTAGCGTTAATGATTTATGGTGATTGATTCACAGAGATGTTCGACATACGCGAATACTCAATTAAGGTTTCGATTTACATCCCTCACAACGTTCTATCGTTTAATGCTATGGTTAATTTATTGTCAAACCGCAGATCCAAGATGCAATAATGCATAATAAATGTGCGATTGTTATTTATGCTCTTTATGCCAACTTCGTGATTATGATTTTTTCCAGAATGCTAGTTTTACTGAACAGTTATTTTTAACCCCTTTTTGTAATATTCTGCAAGCGTAAACTTTGTTGCACACATGCGGGCTGGATAGATTCTTTCAGAAATTGAAAAAGTTGGCCGATAACACGCTTAATAAAGTAAGCGAAAACTTTATAAACAGTATAGTTGGACGCAGTTCAAGTATCGCCTTGCTCCGACAAACCAGGAGGGCTAACAAGTCGGGCATAAGTCTGCCGCCAACTTGAGATATTACAGGTATTAGATTATATTAAACTAAAAGTTGGACGCCAAACAATTACGGAGGGCCTTCCATATCTAATAATGGATGTGATAACTGACTATTCCGTTATGATTGTACGAAGGTGAATTATTACCTATTAGGTACAATGAAGTTAACAGCAGGATAATAAATATCTCTTTAAACATTTTATAGCCTACAAACGCATAAATTTCGTAGATGTAATAAATTGATTCGAGTTGATGATTGCAGTTGATGTCAATTTCAGGGTGAGACTTAAGTAAGTTAATTGCAGTCGTAATATATTATTCAGTTCTCCTATTCTAATAGCATTAATTTCAATGATCATTGATTTTATATAATTTGGGGTTGATGATTTCAAATCGGTAGTGAGATTTTTCTGTTTTATAAAAGGCAAAAACACGAAAAAAGCAATTTAGGATTACACCTGGTTTAAGGTTTTCAAAGTGCAATAGGTTTTGTTCTACTTATATTAATGCCTAGAAAAAAATCCTTGTTTTTAATCATCTAATTGAACTCTTGTATACGAAATTTGAGCGAAATCGTGATACATATTTAATTCCAATATATTACAAACGCATTTATACATAATTTGATTTTTTACTATGCAGTAAAATCAAAAATAATGCAATTTTCCAAAACGTGTTTTTCATCCCAATTGCCCATAATATGGGGAACTTGGGAATGATAGCGGGGTTACTGGACCACCCAACTAACTCAGTTTACTTTCAAGGAAATGTAATATCGAAAACTCGTACAATAGAGTTGCAGTCACTGGCGCCAGAAAACCTTGAAAATGCGCCTAAACGCATGTGATCACGCGTTTGCAGCGGAGCGCTCCGCTTTCGGTCAAAATGAGAGATGTAGATTTTTATCAGTAGATCTCATGAAGGGATGAGACAATATGATTCAAATCTCTTGAGACGACATCAGGAGACCTTCAAATCAACCAGGTGAAGAAAACAAAATATATAGCGACTGACCCACGTTCCCCGTATGTCCGCATTTCCCCTTACTCTATACGGATCAACTGTTATCTTGAATGCAATGAAAATCATGTAGATCAGTATTATGCCTTAAACGTTGACTGACTCATGTAAACAAAGAAGAAAGGTCATGAACATAATGTGAAATAATAGCCGAGTAGAGACACTAGTCAAACTCGCATTGTGAGCTAACAATAAGAAGTTTCAAACAAAAGGGAAATGCAGATTTCCTATAGTTTTACAACTGCATAATTTAACTAGTATATATTTGGTAATAAATAAGGAACGAAATTTTCAATTTTTAGTTGAGTATTTAATGAGATTTTTGACAATGCAGCCTGTGACAATCATGAATTGTTCCATAAATAATAATAGACAATAAAAATCCACCAAGATTTATCTTTATTGTTTACTTTTTCAATGGATCATAAAAATATTTTTCCGGTATTATTCTTTATTCTCTTTATATACAAAAATCATCGTATACTTTAATATTCGTGCATTTTCTTCAAATACAATACACATAAATACAAGCATAAATTGTAATTAAAGCCTTTCCCGCATATACTATGATATATTTTCATAATTTCATAGCCAAGCGTGCAAATGCAATAACGTATTTCATATAACTCTTTACTGGAAATCTCTTTAGTTTTATATACGTGGTATGCACAGTAATATTTTTATTCCAGTGTTTTAATGCTACTGCAACGTGACTATAAATACGCATGGGAAACAAGTAAAATGCACATAAAGTATAAAAATATGCACTCCGTAACAAACTAATGAGCAAGCACTGCGTGCTAAGCTCGTTTAACTGCACTAAAATGAGCTTGTTTCGACACTAGGTACATTTAAATAAAAATCATAATTGCCTGCACCCTCATAAAAACAGTATGGAATTCAAATATGTATATATTCAATGTACATATTCAATAACTTTATTCATTAATACACAACACAAACTATTTTCTATGTGAATCAAATTCAAATATATTCAAAGTTGCTATGCTTTTTACTTAATATTGCTTAAATATCTCACAAAGGTATAAACTGCAATTAAACATAGAAAAACAAGTATGCAAAAAATACATACAAAGGGGGTTTCAGTTTGTAAGTGAATTCGGACGGACGGCCCCAATATTTACATCCATCCATTCAAACCTTGTTGATGTATATGGAATTCTTGATACATGCATCGCTATTTATCACTAACATTGAATATTGTTGACATTCTATGAAGCAAACTCGTTCAACTTCGCGCCTATAAAGCTGTGACAACCTCCATTGAAAAGCAATGTGTGTTCACAAAGCACTTTTCATTAATTACAAACAACCAGAAGCTGCACCAGAGTTTCGGATTGTCCGAAACTGTGCACTGTTTCGATAGTATTGTGGATGCGGTAATAAAACGAGGGCAACTTTTTACCCGTCCATTGATATGCTGTTTGTTTCAATTAGAAACGTGTCATGAAAGTGGCGGGCTAGTATAAAAAAGAGAAACTTAAAACCGAATCCATTTATCATACCATTTTCACATTTTAGTGTATCAACTACCAACATTTTATGACAAATTGAGCAGGTTTTTAATCTAATTCCATTAGCAGAAGTAAAATGTCATACCAGACATAAATATAGAGATCTAATTCTCTTCTTCTGTTGAGGAAAGACCGTTTTCATTTTCCAATTAATATGCTTTCATCTTAATGAAAAAGATAATAAGTTTGTAATTTCCAAGAAGGTAATAAAATATGAAGATTTCGTTACGCGGTTTATAATTAATCAGACAATTATTATTTTATTCCGTAAAGTTTCTGTCGTATGAGAAAATTTCTTCATCTCGCTATAAAGTAAACAAAGCCTTCACAGTTTGTAAAAGTTCTTCCAGCAAATTTGTTATTATCTAAAGCAGACTTTTGATATTTACGACAGCTATTCATCAATAAAACCGATGTTTGAGAAGCACTCCGTTCGGGTATCTTCATGGAGCATATTCGAATTCACATGAATAAATCCCATGGCAGCGCCGGTGCGACGCTGAACAGATTTATTTTAACGAGAGTCCTAAAGTTTTATGTTTACGCATGGCTCATTTACAGCGTAGCAGAGACGATAGCAGGGAGGATTAGGGGGCAGCTTTTACTTTTGACTTTTAGGCTGTAAAAACCCTTCGTTCTCAGAGGAAAAAGACAAAATCAAACTAATACAGCATTCCGATCGGGGTTACGAAGTTCTGATGAGCTGTGAGCAGAGAACAACTTTATACGTGGAACTTCCTGCAGATTCAAGAGGTTGAATCGAATGAGCTTACTAAGTCAAAGGCTATATATAGAGGTGACCGGAATGTTAAACAACAAACGCGTTGTAGTTAATTTAACGATAATAAACTATTTTCTATTCAATATGATCACAATAATCTATTTAAGTTAAAGCCTTAAATGTTTTTAGATCCTATCTATGTACGAAGGTACATATATATTACGACTAAGTGTAATTATACTTTGAATCGACAAACATTTACTCACCACAAATTCCTTCAGTAATTACCAATTAATATCATAAGTAAGCGGACAAGCCTTGCCAGGCGCGAACCCTTCAATGCAAATGAGGTGCTAAGTCAAACAGCGAACGTATTGGTATTCAAATTTGAAATATAATGTTGATCTAATCCTTGCTGTCTAATGACTGCGTAATGAACACAGATTTATATCGCTAAATTGGCTTCCAAATTTCAATAGTCACAAATCTCTTATAAAAGTAAAAATTTTCTGACGTATTTATATTTACGTCGATTTAGTTTGGCTTGCTTGACTAAGCCTTAGGTATAGGGAGCATTACCTTCGCATTTCCATCTACTATTCAAAGAAAACCGCAGTACCGCGAACAGGCGGTATGCACGTTACACGAAAACGTAAATGTACACTGGAGTGAGTCCTAATGCACGTGAAGAAATCGATTAGGGAAATGTGCATGGCAAAAATGAGAATTTGTTGTTGACTGCTGTGAATAATGTGCATTTTCGGAAAGAATGAAGGAATTTAGTCATAGCCTATTAAATGAAAACAGTAGGAATAATAAATAATAATAATTAAGGAATAGTGTTTTGTTATCCTTCAAAAATTCTATATTTCATTAAATTAAAAAAATATATATTTACACTCTTAAAGCAAATTACCCTTGGAGTTTCACCAGCTTTATCAAATACGGTTTATCCAAATAATTTAATTTTTGCGTAGAGAAGAAATAATGTGGTACAACATCTATGGTGTTTTTTTAATGTGCTGGCTAGTTCCGGTTAGCTTCATCAAAATATACAAACATTATGCAGATTATTCCAAGTTGAAGTAATAGTATATTTGTGAATATTACAGTATAATTAAAGGTGTGTTTGTTTGTCTGATTATAAACTACTACGAGTAAGTTGACGGCGATGAGTCAAACAAACGGACAGATCTGATGAGAACAAATATAAACTGGTCATGATGGTTAAAATAAAGATCATAACATAAATACTAAATAGGTCGTTTTTATAAAAATGATGGAAGTTCGCTAGTAGTATAAATAAAGTATATATCAAAATTTTCTCAATGTGGAAAGAGGCGTATTGTACTACAAAGTTGAGAAAAACTGGAAATATTTTTTAAATAATCTTATATGCTCTTATATCATTTCTTCAAGAGTTTCTACAAGAAAATATAGTGTAGTAAAAAATGTTTAATAGATTAGAATTGGAAGGCAACAAAAAAAAAAAGAAATTCCAATGCACATACGGCATCTAGATACATATAGAAATCAGTAACTTTTGATTGCATATTTTGTTCACGCATATCACGAATAAACAGGCATGCAGAAACTTGTCTAGTTACGAATAATAGCGAATGCTCGGCGGTTAACGTACGATTTCTAGAGGGTGAAGACGCCCGTCCGGGCGCTGAGATTTGTAGAGGTTATTTTAAGGCATGGAGCATATTACTATATGCTGAATAACTGAAATTTACGAATTGCCGAGGTCTGAATTAGCGAGAGTCTACTGTATATGTATGGTAAAAGTGTAAATAGTTAATGATTTAAGTACTAATATTATTAAGGAAACGTGCGATATTATTTATTTATATCGATGAAATTTCGATATAATAAATAATTAATTAAGAATTAATAGAAACGAATTATATACAAAAAAAATCATGTCCCTTCATGAGATCTAGTGATCTACACGTCTCATTCCGGCCGAAAGCGGACCACTATGCTGCAGATGCGTGGATCACATGTGTTTAGGCGCGTGGCGACTTTCAATGTTTTCTGACGCCGGTGACTGCAAGCCTATTTTTCGAGTTTTCAATATTACATTTTTTAATACTTTACTACAATAAAAATAGTAATATTACAGTTCCTCAGTATTCAAGAACGCTTATTTTGTCAATAAAAAAATTAATTTCATTCATTTGCTTGAAATTAAACTCATTTCATTGGGTGCTCCAGTTACTGCGCTATCCCATAATTCCCCATAGTATGGGGCAATGGGACGAAAATCATCGTTTTTGAAAATTGCGTTATTTATGGTTTTTTGTATAGTAAAAAATCTGAAATTTTTATATGATGAAGTCAGATGGTTAAACTAGTTCTTCTAAAAAAAATTGACTTTTTAGACTTAAAACAATGTGGTGACGATAATTTTTCAAAGGGCGTCCACATTCCCCCCACTTTAGTATCTATTAAATTCGTTATTCAAATTTCATGGATATAAATAAATAATAACGTTACTTTAATTAATTTCACATATACCTAAAGCATTAATTACTCGGTGCGGAAAATGGAAGAAAAATAAATAGCGCGGAACGAGAGTCATAAGTTCTTGTTCAATAAAATATGCTGATTCCAAGGCTCATAACCGTTTTTTTAAATAGTGATCTAGTTTTGCGCAATAAATTAGCATATTTGAGAATAAGATTATTTAACATCTTAATCAACTATACAAGCGTTTCCAAATTATGTCAGAAATATCTAGAACGTTATTCTTTCGGCTGGGATAACAGTTAAAACTCCTTTTAATGATATTAAGATTGAAAGTAGTTTTGGAACTGATTTTAACATTATAATTATGAAATT
>JAODVP010094195.1:0-11476 GCA_025400035.1 Tetradonia laticeps
CCTGCTAGACCCCTAGCCTCTTGCGTAATCTCCTCGTAGGAGAATTCATCATGTATGTTGAAATTCATGAGGAGATCTTCCGAGTAACTCGTGCATGTGTCACGTATCGCTACTTGGAGCACTTCCTTGGCAGCTGTGTCACTTGTCGCTGAGTCTATTTTCGTCTGGAGTTCCAGCCGAAGAGCGTCGCACACCTCGGGGCTATTCTTGGATAGTTTCTTGATGGCAGAAGCCAAAACGCCTTTATCCAGAATATCTTCGCATTTCTCAGCGTCGAACTCTTCCAGGAGGTCCCTAAGTAGGTCAACTCTACAGGGTAACACCTTCTGGGTTAACATCCTCATAGCTGCACTGTAAACTTGCTCTCTGTCCATCCAAATTGCACAAATTTCTTCGACATGTTTCTCGTCGGAGATTTCATTGTTTAGAATGGTTGCAAGGGTCTTTAAAGCTAGTTGTTGGTCTTTAGGACGTGTTTTAAAGACTTCATTAGCTGCATATAGAGCTGACATTAGAGTTTTTTTGAGCTTAAGCGAAGATTCTTCAAATCTGTCGTCTAGGTCCCCGAAAGAAGAAGATTTACTGCTAGAATTGCTTTCATTGGTAAGGTTTTTGATGTTTTTAATGTTGACAGTCATCCTCTCTCTAAACATATACATCTTCCTAGTAAAGGTGTATAAAATCTCGGAGATTTTGTATTGATAATCCGGATTTGCAGTTATTTGTTGTGCTAGATTCTCGGCATCTTCAACTTGGATGTAGGTAACTGAATTTTCTAATGTGACACTGAGCCGACGTAACTCCTCAAGTTTTTCTTGTAATTCGGACTTTTTGTCTTCCAAATTTCCGATTAACTTATCCATGCCATCATCTGGATTTTTAAAGCTAAACTCGTCTCCTGACTTGATATTGGTAGACATTGTAAGGTCTTCAATTTCTTGGACTTTACAGCCTTCCAATTCCAATCGCTGAAGGTCCTGAAGCTCTACAAGTCTTTCCAATTTGATAAACTCATCTAAATCTTCTTCGGATTGAGTTTTTTTAATAGCTTCCACGGTTATGATAGGTTCCACGACAGGGATAACATCGTAAGCTAATTCTTCTTCTTTTTCTTCTAGGTCTTCTAGGTCTATTTGCTCTTGAGTTGGCTCCTCGCCTTCGGCAATCACGTCTAAGTCATTTACAACAACTTGGAAGCTTTCCACCTCTTTGAGTAGCATTAACTCCTCCTCTGTTTGTTTCCCGACACCATTTTCGACATTCATTGGGACCACATTCTCTCCATTAACACACACATCTTCAGTCTTAGTAGTTTTAGCAGCCTTCTTCTTCTTTTTATTCTTCCTCTTAACAAATATCTTATGAGGTTGAGCCTTCGACAACTCTTCCGGATTCCTACAGAAAGTCAACGCCCCATCATTCGTAATAGAAGATTCTGTTGGTAGAAACATAGGTTTTTGTTCCCCGCCATTTTCCCCACTAACTTCCCCCATTATCAACCCTTTAATCAACTGTGGCTTCCCATCCAACATCACAGTCATCCCAGGAGCATAGGACAATCCGAATTCGTTTTCAATAGTCTGTCCTGGTATAAAAACATCTCCTTCATCAGTCCGGACCATTTGTCCTGTAATAAAACACTCCTTACCATTGCTCAAGGTGACTTTGACCCCGCTTATACGATGCATTCCGGTTTCATCCTCCAATTCTTCATATACAGCTGTAGCCATGTTTTTAACAACATCCGGGATTTCTGTCAAGGAAGGTAGACAACTTAGTAATGCATTTCCGGCTTTGGTGAAAAATTCTGGGATGTTGCGAGTTTTTTGGAGATCTTCGACAACCATCCCGATGTGCTCCTCATGCGCGGGTTCCCAAATTTGGTCAATGACTTTTTTAGCTTCCACTTCGAATTGTTGCCAGTTTATATTCTCGATTGTTTGGGAGACCATCTCTTGCCATTCTTTGGTACCTTCTCCTTTTTGCTTCTTCTTCTTGGCGACGATTTTGATCATTTCCTGTTCCCATTCTTCGGCTAGTTCCTTCGCCTCGAATATCTTAGCTAGTTTCATGGTCATCTTACCGTGGTGATGGAATTTTTCTTCTTCTATAGTGGTAGCACCTTCGCCTTTCCTCAGGTTTCCATTTAGGTCCTCCCTATCGTAATATTGCAGTTGTAAGGGGATTTTCTTGAAATCTTTGAGTTTTACTAAGACCTTGTCGTCGCTTTGAGAGATTAAGATGTCGATTATGTCGCCATCTTGTATAGCTAACTCGAATTTTCCGGGGAAGACAATGTTGGTCATTTTATCATCGACTGTATATATAAAAAACGAGTTGTTTGCTTCTCCAGGGGATTTAGACTCAATGATGTTCTTCAATCGGCGATGGTTTTCATTTTCGTCGTCGAAAATCGGAGCCATGTAGGTGAAACTATCGTCATATTTATGGTCCAACTTACCGAAAGTTTTAACACGTTTAGAGCGCTTTTTCTTGTGGTTGTAGAGAACAGGGATGTAGTGTTGGATCTTGGACCCTAGGAGCCATTTTCCTGTGATCTTGAAAGTACGAAGTGCATCTTTAGGTGTTATGGGTTTCAACAGGGGTAAATAGAAGTTCCGGGAGAAGATTCGACTGGCGGCGGTGATTTTACAAAAGGAGAGCACATAGTTCATTATCATTTTGACCAACTTTAGTGACTTTAATATTATTAAATAGTTTCATACACAATATTATATAATATACAGTAAACTCAACAAAAGCTAGGTAACTAGGTGATTATAATTTGATATTTGAGGTTAGATAAATGTTCGTTTGCTATTTAAAGCCGGGCACAGAACTCGCGCGCGCAAGCAGGCAAGCAGAAAGCTTTCGTTCGGCGATGCAATTCGGACTAAAGGCAGTGTGCAGCGTCGCGACGCTTTTAAGCTTCGGTCTACAGGACAACGACCGATCTGGTTTCCATCTCGACTCTGAATTCCTTCACTCGAATTCTAAACATCTCGCTTGAATTTCTTGAATTTTTCAAACGTTTCATTGGAAATAAAGTGAAAGTGAGGTTAAATTACAGTCCTAGGTTAATCTATCTTTAGAAATAAGTTAAAAATCCAGTTGCAATCTTTTGTTGGGATCTGATCATAATTGGAAATAAATTCTTCAGGTTCCACATTATCAAGCAACAACTGACGAGATTCCTCTCCAACCATCTCCAAAATCAATCGAGTTTGGAAGTCTTCAAAGAACTCATATCCATTTCAGTTTCTCTAACTTCTCGCTCAAAGCTTTCATATCACTACGTTCAAGTCGTGCTTCCTCTCTTTTTTAGCCTTCTTCTTCAGAATCACAGCTTGGAAGATCCATTTCAGTAGGTAGACTTCTGGGAAACACTTCCGGGGTCTTTGACTTCTCTTTTGAAGGAAACCTTGAAGAGTTTCATTGGCCTTAAGAAAATGAAGTGAAAGTGAGGTTATATTAAAGTTCTATCCTAGTCTATCTTTAGAAAGTTAGGATATAGTTAAGAAAGACTTAAAAAAAGAAGTTAAAAATCTCGCTGTAATTTTTTGTTGGGATAATGCCCGATCTGATCATAATTGGAACCAAATTCTTCAGGTTCTACAACATCAAGCAATAACTCAGCCCTTGCTCGACGAGATTCCTCGCGGACCTTCTCCAAAATCATCCGAGTTTGGAAGTCTTCAAAGGACCCATCATTAATACTCCGTTCCAGTTCTTCTAACTTCTTGCTCTTTAGAACAGGTTCCTGTGGGATGTATTCAGGAGCTTTTTCAATTTTAAAAGCATTTAGTTTCTGCCGAATTTTACGTCGGATATCATCAATCTCAGCTTCGTCCTTCAAAGCCTTCATCTCACTACGTTCAAGTCGTCGCTTCCTCTCCTCTTCTTCAGCTTTCTTCTTCCTAATCTCGTAAGCTTGGATAGGATCCATTTTAGTAGGTAGACTTCTGGTAAACAGTTCCGGGGTCTTCGACTTCTCTTTTGGAGGAGGAGGAGGTGTTGGGGACTTCGGTGGAGGTGTCGGGGAAGGAGTGGGTTCATGTAAAGCACGATCATCCTCAGTAGCCTCGAATTGTAACTGTCCTTCTTCGGTAATAGTAGACTCCCCTGGCAAAAACGTAGGTTCTTGTTCAGCTTCCCCGAATATAAGACCAGGCATTAGGATAATCTCATCATTTTCATCCCTGATTGTAACACCTGGGGTATATTCACAAGTACCATCTTCTAACTCGATGGTTTGACCAGGAACGAAAACTTCATCAGCCTCGCCCTTGACCATTTGACCTGGGACGAAGACAACTCGACCTCCGCTGATTAACACCTCGAGTCCCGAAACATTTTCTAGTTCTGTCAGCATTCCATTCTCGATTTGTTTCATGACTTCGGGGATCTCCCTCATTAGTGGTAACTGGTCTAGGACATCTTCACCTCCTTCCTTGAGCTTCTCATTGACGTGTTTGGTCTTCTCCATACTATCAACAGCCATGGGAATATTCTCATCGTCGATTAATTCATCGGCGTTCTCAAGGATCTGCTTGGAATCCTCTTCGAATTGTTCCCAGTCCATGTTTTCAGCAGCGGCTTGCATTACTAGCTTGAAGTCACCTGATTCTTCACCTTTGACCTTCTTCTTCCTCTTCGAGGCCATCCGCATCATCTCCAGTTCCCATTCTTCCACCCCGGCCTCTTTTGCTTCGAAGATTCGAGCCATGAAGAAGGTTCCTTTCCCGTGATGGTGTTGTTCTTCTACAACAGACTTGGTGTACCCACTTCCTCGGTAGAGAACTCCTTGTTCATCGAATTTAGCTAGAGGTAACGTGACTTTGTTCCCGTCGGAGAGTTTAACGACGATTTTTTCACTTCTCTGAGCCATGATAATATCCACAATGTCCTTATCTTTGATAGCTTTCTCCATTTGGCTGTTTATGACTAGGTTGCACTTCTTGTCGAATACCTCGTATAGATAGAAATGTTTATTGTCTTTGCCTTTTCGGGAGAGCATCATTTCAAGACGTGAGTGTCCTTCCATGTGTTCATCAAAAAAGGGAGCTACGTACCGTTCACTCTCCTTACGTTTGATCCGTTTTTTAATAATTGGGGCGCCTTTACGTTGACGTTTATCCCGCATCTTTTCCTCGTATTTTTGAAGGACGGGGATGTAATGTTCAATACGGGCCCCCAGGACATTTTGCCCTGTGATGCTTTTCCTCCGAGCTGCATCTTTAGGACTGAGAGGTCTCAGTAAAGGCAGGTAGTAATTCCGCTGGAAGAGTTTGCTTGCTTGCGAGATGGTCCACAAGGAGATCTTCACATTAACTGGCATCTTGGGTGTCGGTTATGCAATCAGCAGGAATGCGCCGCGAGTCTGCGCCCGATGCGTTCGCTAACGCGGATAATGTTGCAACTAATTGACGGCTATCGGCTGTATTGTTTTAATTAGCACTGCGCGATTATTTTCGGTAGACTGATCGCCATACCTTTTGTCGTGATATCCCCACCGAGTCGAACGTGCTTGAGTAATCATACCCCTCGCGCCAATTGAGGCGCGGCGCTTTTTCCATGACCAGGAACTGCCTGTGATCGATCTCGAAGAAGTTCCCAGACTTGATATCCTTCTCCAATTCTGCTAATTCCGCGCTTTTCTCGACTGGTTCAAGTGGGACGTATTCGGCAGTCTCGGCAGTAAGGCTTTCTATCATTTTTTTAGCCTTTTCCCGCATTGCCCTGGTTTTTTTCTGGAGCATATACTCCTCTTTGGATTTCTTTTCTGTGAGTTTCTCAACCCAGTCTTTCTGCTGTTCGAGGAGGTCTTTCTCGAATGTGGGTAAGGTCATATCATATACCACGCCTTCTATCTCTGTGATTTGTCGACCCTCGCCCAACGTAGCTTTGTCTAGAGACGTGGGAGGTTTGCGTGCAGCCTTCATGTGCTTCTTCCTAGGCTTGAAGATATATTCAGGTGAAGGAGGTCTCATCTCCTCGGCTTCATCATCAGTATTCTGCTCTTCGTGGAGCTCCTCTTCTTCAATTTCTTCCTCGGGAGGTGGGGTCTCTTCTCTGGGACGATCATCCTCGGTTTCTGTGAATTGTAATTCGCCAGACTCCGTAATTGTTGAATCACCTGGCAAGAACATGGGTTTGGATGGGTCGTCACCCATTACCAAACCTGGCAGTAAACAAGGCTCGCCATCCATAAGGACAGTGATACCCGGGGTGAATTCGGAGGATTCAAACTCCCCATTCTCGTCTAGTTTATCCACGGTTTGTCCAGGCATGAAAATCTCACCTTCTTCACCTGTTACCATCTGACCAGGGACAAAGACCTCCTTGGCACTTAGTGGTAAAGATAATTCGACACCTGATACCTCAGCTACATCCGTAAACTCACCGTCTTGCATAAACTGTAGAATTTCCTTAATATCGGTGATTTCTGGCAACATGGCTAGGACTTCCTCACCTCCATTTTTGAGTTTCTCATTGACATTTTTGGTCTTTTCCATGTTATCAATAACCATGGGGATTGGTTCATCTTCAACGGGTTCGTTAGCCTCAGCAACGATTTCCTTAGCTTCTTCTTCAAACTTCTCCCAATCCATATTCTCAGCCGCGACATTGAGAATCTCCTTGAATTCTGGTTTATGTTCGGCCTTATGCTTAGTCTTCCTTTTGGAAGCCATCCGCATCAATTCCAGCTCCCATTCTTCAACACCAGCTTCCCTCGCTTCGAACAACCTTGCAAGACCCATGGTTTCACGTCCGTGATGGTGAGTCTCTTCAACATCTTTTTTGGTCCAACCTTCTCCTCGGTATAAAGCTCCTCGTTCATCCCATGGAGCAATGGGCATCGTGATTCTCTTACCATTACTAAGGGTAACAACTACCTTCTGACTTCTTTGGGCTATGATAATGTCAATGATATCCTTATCACGGATAGCCCTTTCGAATTGGTAATCCAACACAATGGTGACGTTTTTATCAGGGACGAAGTAAGTGTACCACTGACCCTTACCCTTCTTTTTGCTTTTAACGAATCCTTCTAACATCGGATGGTTTTCCATATTCTCATCGAAGAAGGGAGCAACGTAGGTCATATTGGTCTTTCGCCTTTGCCGCTTTTTTCCTAGACCTTTGACATGATGCTTCCTTCTTTGAACTCTCTCCTTATATTCCTCCAAGACAGGGATATAATGTTCTATCTTCTGTCCCAGAATATTAGTCCCGGTGATAATGTGTCTTCTCTGGGCATCTTTCGGAGATAAGGGACGTAAAAGTGGAAGGTAGAAGTTCCTCTGGAAGAGTTTACTCGCCCTCGTCACCTTACAAATCTGTAGCATAAAGTTGATCGGCATTTTTGTAGTTTTTGGTAGTTATTGATAGTTTTTGATAGATTTTAACACAGTTTGCGAGCGATATTTTCGTAGCCCAGGCGGCGACGCGAAAGGCTAAGTGTAATTAAGCTGCTAATTGTTGTAAATAGAATCCAATTTGTTTGTTTGCGTCGGGTGGGAGTTGACGGTCAATAGGAATGTCAGCGTGGCGCGGCCTTGGTTCTATTTGCACAACTAATAAATCTTCTTTTGCGAGTGCATTATTGACGAGGTGCCAATCGGCTGCAATCCGAAACACCGTCAATTTTAGTCACAATTAATCAGTGACAGAATCGCATTTCAATGGTTTCAACGTTTCAACGTTTCAATGGCACACGTTTGATTGGTGTACTAATTCGGGACATCAGGACGCATTGTCCTTAGCATTTAGCACGTAACCTACATTCTCTCCTAGATAATTATAGCTATGAATAGCAAGGAATGAAAGACGGACGCCAAGTTAACCATTAATTTATTCATTTCGTCAAACTACATCATATTTACAATTAATATATACAAACATAGTCAATAAATTCTTAATTCTTGCTTAATTCTTAAGAGGCAAACCTAGTGGTTTCCAATAGGAACGTCCCGCTGACCCCACTGTGACCACAGTACTGTGATAATCGAATTTGTCAGAGTACTTTGCATCTAGGCGCGGACCGCGACCCTTCAGGAAGTGTTTGTGGTCCACGTCGAAGAACTTGCCGCTTTTGATGTTCTTCTCCATGGTCGCCAGCTTGTCGGTCTTCTTGATAGGCTCCTGCGGTTCGTACTTCGTACTGGGCTTCTCTTTCGTCAACTCCCTAGCCAGTTTCTTGATCTCCATCTTCTTCTTTTCGAGCTCCCAGTCTTTGTTAGAGCGTCCGGACTTGATTTTATCCAGTCTGTCTTTCTCCTGGTCGATGGTCTCTTTCTCGAATGTTGGGACTGAGAGATCATAGTTGAGGGGACCACCAAGGCCTTCGTGCAAGTCAAGAGGGATTCGGTAATTGGCTTCTTTGTGCTTCATACGATGGCCTACTTCCATCGGGGGCTTTGATAGCGTCGTGTACACTTTACGTCTACGGCCGGGGACCAGAATGGCCTTTGGCGTGATTGGTGCAGTCGCCATCTTGTGTGCTCGGCTGGTTACTCCAAGGAACTGATTCGTACTGATTAGTGAAGTTTTCTATCTATATTGGATGTTGTACCTATATTAGGGTGGGGATGAGAGAGGGGAGGTTGATTTATGACGGAAATGACCTTGATTACTGAGTTTGACCTTGAAATGTAGGAATTTCAGCTTTATGTTACGGAATTTGGGTTATTAAGGTTATATTAAGGTTTTTCAAGGTTTTAAGGTTAGAGTTGATGTTACGACTATATCAGAGTAGTTTCTAAAATGTTAGGTTATCAATATCAAGATTTGAATAACTAGGTTTCAGTATTGTTTATTTAAGGCATATAATAAGTTATACATAGAAGAAATATAATAAGTTTATTATAGATAAAATAATTAATATCGTCTGATGACAGCAGCCCTCTGCCAAACTTTGTGCCTCAATAATCCGACAGATTTACCCAAAATATCCCCAGACTCCTCCATATTTCTCCAATTCAATCTTTCAGGTTTATCCAAAGGAACCAAAAACTTTTTATAATCTGTTAAGTAACTTCCTTCCTTGACTTGCTGTTCGATCTCATGTAATCTTTCGCTTTTACGAACAGGTTCTCCAGGTACATAATCCTCCACGACCGGAAGATCCGCCATTGTCTTCTTCGCCTTCTCCTTAATGTCCCTAGTCTTCTTCTCAATAGCATATTGTTCTTTACTTCCTTTCTCCGTACGCTTCTCAATCCTTTCCTTCTGTTGTACTGGAATTTCCTTCTCGAAAGTAGGCGAAACAAAATCAAAAACAACCCCTTCTATTTCAGATATAGCCCTAGCCTTGATATCAGCTACAGCCTTCTCCTTATCAAGAGAAATGATAGGTTTCTTAGGAGCTTTGTCCCTCCTCTTCACTCCCCAATCGATATTCAACTGCAACCTTTTGGGTCGTACGTAAATAAACTCTTTCTTTGGAGGAGGTGGAGGAGGAGGTTTCATCTCCTCGGCCTCCTCCTCACTGTTTTGTTCCTCTTCTAATTCTGGTTCTTCTACCTCAGGTTCTGGTTCTGGTTCCGGCTCATCCCAAGGATTATACGGACGATCATCATCTGTCTCGGTAAATTGCAATTCCCCAGAAGCGGTGATTGTGGATTCACCAGGGAGGAACATTGGGTGTCGTGGGTCGTCACCCATAATCAACCCTTGGATTAATTGAACCTCTCCGTCCATCATACAAGTGATACCAGGTTTAAATTCAGAAGTCTCGTTCTCTTCGTCTTCGATGGTCTGCCCTGGCATGAAATACTCACCATCGTCGGCTTGGACCATTTGTCCGGCGACGAAGACATCTTTACCAGTGATAGGTAAGCTAATGATAGCTCCGGAGACTTCGGCTAGATCAGTGAATTCGCCATCTTGCATGAATCGCGTGATTTCTGGGATATCTTCAAGGAAAGGTAATTGGGACAAAGCTTCTTCACCTCCTTCGGTTAGCTTCTCATTTACGTGTTTGGTCATCTCCATGTCGTAGACTTTCATGGGGATGGGCTCATCTTCCACGGGTTCGTTGGCTTCAGCGACGATTTCCTTAGCTTCCTCTTCAAACTTCTCCCAGTCCATGTTCTCCGCGACTTCATTGAGGATCTGCTTGAATTCCGGTTTGTGCTCTGCGCGATGTTTGGTCTTTCGTTTGCTCGCCATTTTCATAAGAGCGATCTCCCATTCTTCAACACCAGCTTCCCTTGCTTCGAATAATCTAGCCAGGCCCATGGTCTCACGTCCATGGTGATGGAACTCTTCGATTTCCTTCTTGGTCCAACCTTCTCCTCTGTATAAAGCACCATGTTCATCCCAAGGAGCTACTGGTATACCCACTTTCCTACCAGTTGCTAGTTTGACGATGATCTTCTCTGCTCTCTGAGCAATGATCACATCTACAATATCTCTATCACGAATAGCCTTCTCGAACTGATGATCCAACACCACAGTACAGTCCTTATCAGGGATATAATAGGTGTACCATTGCCCACGTCCCCTGGGTTTTCGTATCGTGATATTCTCCACTTCAGCATGTCCTTCCATGTATTCGTCAAAGAATGGGGACACGTACTTCATGCTAGTCTTCTTCCTCTGGCGTTTTTTACCCATACCTTTGATCATGGTCTTCCTCCTCTGTTGGCGTTCCTTCACCTCTTCCAAAACTGGGATGTAGTGCTCCATGGCTTTACCCAAAACATTGGTCCCAGTCAGGATGTGTCTTCGCAGCGCGTCCTTGGGGGAGAGTGGTCTCATCAGAGGGAGGTAGTAGTTCCGCTGGAAGAGTTTACTCGCCCGCGTCACTTTGCATATCTGCAACATACAATTGAGAGGCATTTTGGTGTTAGGAGATCACACGGAAATGGCGGTGTCGTCTCAATCACAGTGGTACTGAATCAATTGCTTTGTGTACGGAAATGGCGCGTTGTGATGGCGTGCCACACAATTTTCCTCGGACTGGCTGGAGAGGGGGGCGATGTTTCTTGAAACTACTTAAACGTGTGCCGAGGTTAATTTTTGCGAAATGCATTGGTGGCGATTGCTATTATTGTGTTCCAATTGCGAGACGAAAATATCATTGTTGATCTCGTTCACTGGCGTCGTCCTTAGCATTTTGATGGATCTCTATTGAAAGCCAGCCAACACGTGGGCTAAATTTGATCAAGTATCAATCGACAGAGTACCATAAGCCAAGAGACTCACGATGCTTAGACGTTTTATTATGTAAATATTATATGAAAATGTTATTTAGAGGGTAATTTTCATGTTGGGAAGCTAGGACTGAAAGTCGATAAATTTACATTCTCGACACTAATTAGTTATTTAGAAGGGTATTAAAACTGAGGCTAAATAGATTGGTGTTTTATGTTTGTTTCGTGTAGGACGCTGCTCTCACAGAAAAAAGTTTTGTCTAACCTCAACAGCATCGCTTAAAACTTGTTCATTCTTCCGACGAATTCCGATCTTG